>JAJOOH010003732.1:0-52091 GCA_029582605.1 Solanum gracilifrons | reverse complement strand
AAATTAAAGCTTAGTATCAACACTAGATAGACACAAATCGATCTTGCAATAAAATCAATTTTGTCATCAATAGGATCAACTAGTGTTGGTACTTATGCTTAAGAAACACATTATTCCTAAATTAAAGATTGGTATCAACACTAGATGGACACGAATCGATCTCACAAGAAAATTAATTTTTCATCAATAGGATCAACTAATGTTGGTACTTATGCTTAACAAACACATTACTCCTAAATTAAAGCTTAGTATCAACACTAGATAGACACAAATCGATCTTGCAAGAAAATCAATTTTGTCATCAATAGGATCAACTAGTGTTGGTACTTATGCTTAAGAAACACATTATTCCTAAATTAAAGATTGGTATCAACACTAGATGGACACGAATCGATCTCACAAGAAAATTAATTTTTCATCAATAGGATCAACTAATGTTGGTACTTATGCTTAACAAACACATTACTCCTAAATTAAAGCTTAGTATCAACACTAGATAGACACAAATCGATCTTGCAAGAAAATCAATTTTGTCATCAATAGGATCAACTAGTGTTGGTACTTATGCATAGCAAACACATTATTCCTAAATTAAAGTTTGGTATCAACACTAGATGGACACGAATCGATCTTGCAAGAAAATCAATTTTTCATCAATAGGATCAACTAGTGTTGGTACTTATGCTTAACAAACACATTATTTCTAAATTAAAGCTTAGTATCAACACTAGATGGATACAAATTGATCTTGCAAGAAAATCAATTTTGTCATCAATAGGATCAACTAGTGTTGGTACTTATGCTTAACAAACACATTATTCATAAATTAAAGCTTAGTATCAACACTAGATGGACACAAATTGATCTTGCAAGAAAATCAATTTTGTCATCAATAGAATCAACTAGTGTTGGTACTTATGCTTAACGAACACATTATTCCTAAATTAAAGCTTAGTATCAACACTAGATGGACACAAATCGATCTTGCAAGAAAATCAATTTTGTCATCAATAGGATCAACTGGTGTTATTACTTATGCTTAAGAAACCCATTATTCCTAAATTAAAGATTGGTATCAACACTAGATGGACACGAATCGATCTCACAAGAAAATTATTTTTTCATCAATAGAATCAACTAGTGTTGGTACTTATGCTAAACAAACACAATATTCCTAATTTAAAGCTTAGAATCAACACTAGATGGACACAAACAAATTATCACAAAATTAAAGCTAACTATCAATACTAGATGGACGCAAAGAAATTATGAAAAACAAGTGTACTTGAACTTTAGAAATTTAGAAACACCAAACCTTATCTCCTACTTTGATAAACGAAGCAGTATAGTCTTGTATCAACTTTTTTAGATGTTGAGCTTCCTCAGTTGCCTAGCATGAAAAGAAACAATTTATAATTTCTTTAGTGGTCATTATAGAGAGATTTCAGTCATTATTAACAGTTGACAATTTGTAAACAAGTTTGTGTTGTTTTTCTTTTTCTTTTTGTTGATAATTCACAATAGGTTTCTCCTAGTCATTCACTAAATTTCCTATCCATTCTCACAGAAGCTATTCTAAGTTCTTTTTTGTTTCAGTGACACTCCTAAACTTTTTCAAATTTTGATTTTGGTTGGAAGTTGGAACTTTGGTTTCTTAAGTTTTTCAATTTTTGATTTTGGTTGGAAGTTGGAACTTTGATTTTCCGATCTGTGAACTTTGGAAGTTAAAATGAGATATACTAGAATCATTAAAATGAGATATACTAGAATCGTTAAGCAATCAGGCGTTACAGAATAATTAAGTACTAACTGGAGGAGATTGTAGTTAGAATCAATTCAGCCAATATAGAGAAATCAAACTAACAAATTTAAACCTATAAAGATATATTAATTACATTCACAGAGAAAAGAGATAACACTTGTTTGTTAACTTATTACAATCACATTAGACATTACAATCACATTAGACATATTAACAAGGATAGTTAAAAAAATTCTAACAGTAGCATTTTAAGAAAGCTGAAATTTGATAACATAACGCCCAACACTGATTAGCAATGCGACCAGACGAGTGGAGCAATTTGAAACTAAACAAGATGCAGCTAGGAAGACCAGAATAGTAGTAACAATTTTTAGTTTTGAAATACACTTTCAACATCCACAAAGAGGAATAACCCTCCAACTTTTTTGTGGATTTCAATTGTGTGCATCTGCCAAATTCATTAACAATTGACAATGAGGTCTACTTGTATTTCCCCAATCATCTCTCTAATCTAAAGCCCATATACTACTATACAAAATTACTTATTAAATTTTAAAATGTGTTCTAGTTTAAACAGGAGGGCTATCCAAACCATTCGTCGTGTGCTGAAACCAGCGAACAATTGAAATGGTGTAAAGGGGTTGCAGACTGAGACTAACCGTGATGAGAGTAGGCGAGGATAGTTCTCCAAGTGTAGATATGGTCCCCTGATGCTATCTCGCTCCTTTCTACTTTGTGAGTGAGCACACCCATTTCTTTCCCTCTCTGCAATTGCCAGAGTTAGATGAAAATGAAAGTAGATGAAGATAGTTCCAATCACATTCTACGGAGAAGCTAACGAGAGAGAGGGGTGCGGCTGCGCCGAGTTCATTAGTTGGAAAGGGGAGATGAGAGGGGAACGGAGGAGGCGGCAGCTGCTCGGAGCCTGCCGCTTCGCGCGACTCACCGGAGCTATTGGAGACGAGAGAGGCTTCGCTACGGCTGCTCTTCTTTGAAAGGAGGAAAAAATTGAACAATTTTTAAGGATTTGGGTCTTTTAGATTGAAATAGGAAAGTGGGGAAGATTCAATCTGACCATTGATTAGATGAAGATGGATGACTAGGATTTGATCTCGAATTTTGATAGATGGTTGAGATTAGATGGAAATTAGAGTCTTGAAAAAAAATTGAGACAAGAATAGGCTAAATTTGAAATCAACAAGTGGCTATAATTGAAATAAGAATTTGAATTGAAGTGGCTAGAATTGAAACAGATTGAATAAGAAAGGACTAGAATTGAAATACAATAGAATACATTAGGCTACGAGTTAAATGATTTAAGAGAAGATTAAGGAGATGTTGTTCAATTAATAAAATATTACGCATATTAAAAAAATTTCATATAATTAAACACACCTAAATTTTAAAAATATTTAAATAAATAAGTAAAGTAATTATTTCGAGTTTAACTATCGATAAATATAATAATTTAATAATAATTTTTATAAATTATTGCATACTATAAAATATATAATTTTTAGCCAAAATCAATTACAATTTTAAACCTGAAATATGTTTTGAAAATACGTTTGAATAGCACTTCTGAAAGGGTTGTAGGTCGATCAAATTGGGTGTCAACAAATATCACAAAATCATCACTCACCGAATGAGGTCGATTTATATATATATATATATATAAATTTAATTTAACTACACATCAACAGAAGTTTAATTTTATAAATTCAAATTATATACCTCCTAATTATATAAATTTAATTTTATCGATCAACAAATCACTAATAGATAAGACTTGATTTGTTAAACTACTCGAGGAGTATTTAATCAACGTATCTCATACTCCGATGAACTATCATTTACATGTCATTGCCTACGATATGATCAATACACTTGACATCCATTCAAGATCGAACGTAATAATCTTCATAGAACTTGCTTTGTATAGTACTTCACAATGTTCTATTGTCTACTTCATAAAATGAGATAAGACATTGAAGGTTATATGTACAAATAATTAAACAATTAATTATAAATAAAACATTAATTAATTGTTATCATGACATTTCTACGAGTATCATCTCACATTTCATACTCGGATGGATTATATGTTAGCTCTTCACCTCTACATCATTACACGAGATATTAAGTTCATGATTTGACGACGGACTGATAGAGTTTGTTCATTACTCTAGAAATATATGTATAATTATCTCCTAATTCATATCAACGTAGTTTCATACTATAAATATGGATTATTGATAATTTTTGTTTATTCCACGAATTCTAACTTTCTATTTATAAAAGTATATAAAATTGTTATTCTTTTTAAAACAATTAATTGTAGGTGTAAGATGAAAATAGTATTATGTGCATTAGCAAAATTATGATTAATAGGAATATTTTAAACAAACCGACCTCCGGATGTCACTTTTATTAAAAGTACTTAGATTTAATAAAAAATACCGACCTCATGAGATCGGTATCACATTAACTTTTAAGATAAATAAAAAAGTAATCATGTTAATTAGATAATATTTACATCGGGAGTTTGATATTTTAAATTAATTTATTTTTTAACTTAGATAAAACTGTCATCCAGAGAACGATTTATTTAAAGTTAATTGAAAATATTAATTTATTAATTTTTCAGGAAGTCACTATATAATTATTTTAATAAAAATTAATATAATTACATACTATTTAGTTTTACCGACTTTCGGAAGTCGGTATTATAATTTTTTTGTTTTTTATTTTACACAAAACCGTCCTCCGGAAGACGATTTAAATAAAATTAAATCAAAGTATTTCTCAGTTTGTTTTTTATATGTAATTGAGAAAATAATATCAACATCAAGAGGTTGGTTTTTTATTGTAGTCATTTTTCTGGGGAAAATTCCGACCTCCTAAGGTCGGAATTTGGTTTTTCGCTTTAATTTGTATAAAAACCGACTACTTGTTGTCGGTTTTCATATCAACGTAGTTTCATACTCTAAATATGGATTATTGATCTAACTTTTAATTTATAAAAGTATACAAAATTGTTACACTTTTTTAAACAATTAATTGTAGGTGTAAAATGAAAATTTAGGAGTATTATGCTAGCAAAATTATGATTAATAGGAACATTTTAAACAAACCAACCTCCGGATGTCGCTTTAATTAAAAGTAATTAGATGAAATAAAAATACCGACCTCATGAGGTCGGTATTTTATATTAATTTATTTTTTAACTTATATAAAACCGTGATCCAGAGGATGATTTATTTAAAGTTAATTGAAAGTATTAATTTATAAATTTTTTGGAACCCACTATATAAATATTTTAATGAAAATTAATTTGATTGCATAATATTTAATTTTACCGACTTCCGGAAGTCGGTATTATAATATTTTTTATTTTTCATTTTACACAAAATCGTCCTCCAAAAGATGATTTAAATAAAATTAAATCAAAATATTTCTCAATTTTGTTGTTTTATATTTAATTGAGAAAAAAATATTGTTATTTATTTATTTTATTTAATACCGACATCAAGAGGTCGGTTTTTATTGTAATTCATTTTTTTTCGGGAAAAATTCCGACCTCTAGAGGTCGATATTTTGTTTTTCCGCTTTATTTTGCATAAAAACCGACTATGGATTGTTGTCGGTTTTCATATCAACGTAGTTTCATACTCTAAATATGGATTGTTGATGTTTTTGGTTTATTCCACGTATTCTAACTTTTTATTTATAAAAGTATACAAAATTGTTAAACTTTTTAAAACAATTAATTGTAGGTGTAAAATGAAAATTTAGTATTATGCTAGCAAAATTATGATTAATAGGAGCATTTTAAACAAACCAACCTCCGGATGCCGCTTTTATTAAAAATATTTGGATGAAATAAATATACCGACCTCATGAGGTCGGTATTTTATATTGATTTATTTTTTAATTTATATAAAACCGTCATCCGGAAGACAATTTATTTAAAGTTAATTGAAAATATTAATTTATTAATTTTATGGAAGTCACTATATAAATATTTTAATGAAAATTAATTTAATTACATACTATTTAATTTTACCGACTTCCGGAAGTCGGTATTATAATACTTTTTGTTTTTTATTTTATACAAAACCGTCCTCCGGAAGACGATTTAAATAAAATTAAATCAAAATGTTTCTCAATTTTATTTTTTATATTTCATTGAGAAAAAATAAAATATTGTTATTTATTTATTTTATTTAATACCAACATCAAGAGGTCGGTTTTTATTGTAATTCATTTTTCCCGGGAAAAATGAAGACCTCAAGAGGTCGGAGTTTTGTTTTCCCGCTTTATTTTGCATAAAAACCGACTACAAGTCGGTTTTTTAAAGTTTTTTAATTTTTTTATTCTTTTTAAGAATACCGACCTCCAGAGGTCGGAAAGTACCGACCTCCATTTGAGGTCGGTAATTTTTAGGTTGGTATTCACTGTTTTTTTAGTAGTGAGTGCCGCTATTGTGTGAGCCACCGGTCATGATCGCAAAGGTTAAAAAAGGAAAAAAATTTGATCGCGTTGAGTGGCTCGCGACCTCAATGACTCATGGTCAGTTAAAAAGACAAAATTTGTTAAGTCAAATTTTAGTTCTTCAAAAGGTATAATTGTTCCCCAACATTTTCTCCTCTAAAATCAAAGCTCTTTTGATCATTTCATGCAACAATTCCATTTCAACTGTCTCCCCCCCCCTCCCCCCCATAGTATGTTCCTATTTCTCATCTTTGTCTCCTTTTTTGATAAGTTGTTTGTAATTGGGTTGATTATCACCGAAAATTCTTGAACATGAATGTGTGAATTAAAATCAGAGTTTCTGAATTGTGGTGATGTTATTGTTGTTATTTGGGTTGTTAACTTAAAAATGGAGTGAAGGGGTAGTTACTTGTTTTTTTATAATTCCTTGAAAAGGTGGTGCCTGCAACATGTTTGATAAAATGCCTGAGTGAACTTTATTTTTCTGAATTGTTTTTATCTCCACAATCGTGATGTCTAATCCCGCGATCATGATGAGATAAATATCTGTTTCCCGTGATCGCGACGTCTCATTCTGTGATCATAATGAATTAAATTGGTGAACCATCATGATTGGGAGGAACAATGTCGTGATCGCGATGAATATTTCATGAGGCAATAGAAACTACCAAAAACAATAGCTATGCCCCCTTCCTTAGTTCCGTTTTTACTCATTTTTTTGGCCTGATTTCATGCTAATAATACTTTGTTTTTTGTGCCTATAAACTCGTCTAATGTGTTTGCATCTTTTATAGGTACTTTATTCATAAACAATGATAGCAAATGCTAACCAAATTGAGCAACAAGTGGAGGAAAATATTGTTGGGGATGCTTACTATGACCAAGAGCGATTTGTGTCAGCCAAGTGCCACCAATTGAATGACCGCCTCCTAGCAAACAATATTACAAAGGAGAGGGACATTCTCTTAGACAACCTTCAAGATCACATGCCCGATCTTTATGGGTAGTTGGAAACTAGTAGGTGGATGTGTTTTGTTGCTGAGCCTATCTAGTCTAACCACACTTGGGTGAGCAAATTTTATGCCAACAACACCGAGACTAATTTTTTCGATGCCTTGGTAGTTATGTCACAGGGAAAACAAGTGTATTTTGACCCCATCCAGATAAATGCTTATAACTATGGACTTTCCGATGTTGATAATGATGTGCAAGGCAAAATCAAGGTGAGAGGTCCGGAGCAATTTGTTAGGCACCTACATGATGGCCATAGGCCACTGATGTGAGGCTAAAAATATATATTTTAATCATTATTTTGACTCACATTTATTATTTGTATTTTTCCTTTTAGAGCATGAATTTTATGGATTGTTCTTAATAGTGTATTTTATTTGTAGGAGAAAATTGGTGTAAAGTTGAAGAAGTTTGGAGATAAAATGAATTAAAGATGGAAGATTATAGAAGGAAATAGAGCAAACAATTTAATGGATACAATTTATGTTTTATATAAAAGAGCATATTAAAGAGTCAAATTGAATTGCAGTATAACTATTGCCGCGTGGCAGCAATTAAAGGCAATACGACACAAATTCTTGAGGCGGCACAATTCAAGTTGGTTTTGGTTTCTCAATTTGTTTAGGACTCAGTTATTTTATTTAGGGGTTTTTACCTTTATAAATAGCCCATGAAAATAATTACTAAGGAAGCATCATACTTTGTAAAGAAAAGTTGTCAATACTTTTTAGGGTTTTTTTGGGGCTGCGAGGTAATTGTTGTACATCGATTGTTTTGAATTAATGTTGGTTATCGCTGAAATTACTTTTGTATTCTTGTCTTGGTATTTCATGCTTGATCACCATAGAAGAAAATATATTTTCTATTCTTGAACTTGGGAGACGAAGAGATAGATAAACCACATAATACAAAAGCTTGATCTTTATTATATATTACTTGATTAGATTCGTGTTTAGGATTGACACCCGGATGAACATCAAGCTTGGTTATGAAACATGATGAAATTTAAATGCTCAACAATTAGGCATGTATGTCTCCGCTAAACGATGTAGTTAGAAAGTCAATTGGAGTAGGAGATTAGAGGTCGGGAGACCATGATCATAAAATCAACCTTGTAAATCAATAATTTGATAATCGTAGTTAATTCTTGCATGAGATGTGATACATAAATTGTAACACCCCGTATCTGAAAAAGGGAAAATGATCAGATTTTGGGAAGTTGTAGGTGCCAACCACGGAAGCCAACCATGACCTGGGTAGAACCACGGACCGTGGGCCTGGTTCGTGGACTAGGCACCCAAGTTTGTCTAGAGGTCAAGGAACCACGGCCCGACCAACGGACCGTCGGCCAGACCATGGTCCGTGGTCCAGGGTCCTTGGTCCAAGACCCCAAAAGTTGGGTTTCAGAGCACCAATGACAGATGTGCAAGATGGTCCGTCGTCTTGACCATGGTCCGTCATTAGGGGTCTTGTGGTTCAACAACTGACAATTATTATAAGCTCATTCCCGGCCGCTTTCAGTTAGTGTTCATTGCTGAGTGATTGCTCGCTATCTGGCGGTAAAGTCTTTTTCTAATTATTTTATATTGATACTATGCCATTTTACCTAAGTCTAGGACCCCTATATAAGTCATTTTAAACCCTAAATTGACTCATTAAGATCATTCTCTCAAACTCACCAAAAGAATTAGGTTCCTCTCCAAAATAGTTCTCACTCTAGAAAGTTGAAGAAGAAGGAAGAGTTGAAGCTAGGGTCAAGGTCAAGTCTCCAATCCTCAAGAATTTGTGGGCTTTGTAATCAAGGTATGATGACTTTTCATCCATGAAAACCTTTGTTCAATGGAGTCTTCATGTTTCCCCAATTGAGAAGATGAAATTCCCCAATTTGAGTTAGGGTTTCTTCCAATGTTGTGGGTATTGATAAATGTTGATCCAACTGAGTGGATTATGATTGTTTATGATTGAATTGATAGTAATACATATTTTTAGGATGAAGTTACATGTACCCATGCCTAACCCATGTCTAGAATAATGAAATTGATGTAATATGAGTTTTATGCCATGAAAGGAAAATTTGTGGGTTTAGATGTATTCAATCTAAGATTGATGAGATACATTAAAATTGAAGCTTATATGATGAGTCATGATTATATTTCTTTGAGAATGAAGCCCATGAGATGATTATGATATTGAATTGCTTGAGATTGAATATATAGAATGACTATGCGATATAGGGCTTTGAGAGTAAAGCTTATGTTGTCAATTGTTGACTATTGATGTAATTGTTGTGGAAGCAATAGTTCCCACATAGATTGCTTATGTTATTAATGTGAAAGGTTTTCTCACATTGAATGATTCTAGGTTGAAAGGATTGCTCACCTAAAATGAATCTAATGTTAATGACTAAGATATTGATGAGGCTAGAGGTGATTACCCTTGACCTCCAAATGATATGGATATGAGGCGATTACCCATATTCCATGAAGTAGGATGAAGAGGCGATTACCCTTATTACTTAAAAGTGGAACAAGAGGCGACTCCCCATATTCTTAAGATATGATTGGACAAGAGGCGAATACCCATGTCACATGATGTTGGACAAGAGGCGAATACCCATGATCCATATGTTAAGGTGGACTAGAGGAGAGTACCCATGATCCACATAAGGACTAGAGGTGACTACCCATGTTCCTTAGTAGTAAGGCAAAGAGGCGATTCCCCATGTCTATAAAATATGAGCTAGAATATGTATGATGAATGGTGAGCTTGGATTGTTGCTTGAGTTGCCTTCCATGATATGCTTGACTAGAGGTGGATGACCCAAGTCCTTACTAAGGATAAGTTAAGGTTACTTCAAGAAGTATTCCTCCTATGTTATGATGATTTATGTGCATTGATTATGCTTATGACTTATGTTGTTATCTCTTATGCTTATTATGTTTATGTTAGCTATCATATTTAGTAAATGTTTGTACTAACTCATACTCTTGCTTACATTTCTTATCCAAATGTAGGGTCCGGCGATATCGATTCTTATCCCCGTGGTTAGGATCTTAGTAGGGCAAGACTTGAAGATTGGTGAGTCCTCATATCATTCGAGGATATGGCCACTATTTCTCTTATGTACTTTCATTTCATGTTTTGAATGCTATTGTATGGGCTGTGTCCTAATATATTTATGTTTTAGATGGTTTGAGACAAGTGTAATAAACTTCCGCTTTTTGATATAAAACTTTGATGTTGGTTGAAAAATGTTTTCAATTTCCACTTATTTCTATTATCTTATGTTATGAAAAATGAGTGACTTATATGAGGTCTCTCGGGGTCTTGTATGCCATGTTACGCCTAGGGGGTACCCCTGAGTCGTGACATGAAACCTATGTAAGCTGCAACCCTGGAATTTTCCAAACATTGTATGTAATTTTATTATTTTATTCTTGCATTCTTAATAGTTAAATATAAAGTAAACTCTTTTGGCACCCCAGAATAAATAATTAGACTAGTATAATTTAGTAAAAAATAGTTAATCGACAAGTCCTTTGAGTTCGATAATCCACGTAACACTCTGGAAAATGGTAGGTTAATCTAGAGCCTAAACGTGATTATGAACGTCAGGTATGAGGGTTATTTGGGTCAAGACCAAAGGGGCAAGTGCAAGGCAAATGGGCCAAACCAAGGCCAAAGTCCAAGGCTTACCCCTAGCTTGTAGCTACTTCCCCACCTTCACGAGTGGGATCACGAGTCATGGTCCTCACCATGGCTAGTGAAGGCAGCTCGTGGTCTTGCCTTCGCCATGAAAATGTGGCCACCATTTTCCCTAGCTACTGCCTCAACTTCCATGGCCATCACCACGGCCCGTGGTCATGACCACGAACATGGGAGGTGCTCGTGGAGTTGCCTTAGGCAATGACCAAAGGGCCCCAAGTGGTGAGGCTACTGCCTCAAGGACCACGAGAGGGACCACGGCTCATGGACTTCACCACGGCTCCTGGAGCCCCTCGTGGTGATGCCTTGGGCTTGAAAGTCTCATGCCACCTTAAATGGCTACTTCCCCAAACCTTCATGGACAGGACCACGATTCGTGGCCCTCACTATGGCTTGTGAAGGTGCTCGTGGTACCTGGGTGTGGTCCTTAAATGAGGGACAATTGGGTCATTTTCTTTTTAGTCCAATTAAAGTGGGGGTGTTTTGGGTATTTTTAGGGGAAGTTTATATATTGATTTTAGGTCAAACTTCACAAGAGTTGGTCATTATTTACAAACACCCAATTGAAATAAAAAACTCCCTTCTCTCTCAATATTTCTCTCACTAGAATTCCTCCATTGAAGAAGAACAAGAACTTGAAGAATAGGGCGCAAGAATCAATCTTTTCAACTCCAATTAGTGGGCAAAGCTTCAATTAAGGCATGGGAGTCTTGATTCATGGAACACTTTTCTCCATGATGACCTTTAACTCTCAATTGCGAATTCGGTAGATTCTTCCAAAACTAGGGTTTTCAATCTAGACATGGGTTCTTCTTAAAAATGATTTCATTGGGTTAATTGTCTTATATTATGGATTATTTGATGTTTAATGGTGAATTTTATAGTAAAACTTTCCATGAACCCATGAATTACCCCATGACCCCAATTTCGTGAATTGTGATGGGTGTATTGATGCAAAGTGAATACTATGAATTGTGTCTATGATATTTTAGTTATTGAATCTTGTTTTATTCATGCCTAGTGTAGTAATTCTAAGTATAATTGTGAAACACGATTCATGACCATTGAAGGGGTAAGTTGCTAGGGTTTGTACATGTTGATGAAAGATGTGTATGAACTTATGATTCACTTAGAAAGTGAAGATCCTATGACTATTGTGTAAATTGAGGTATTGTTGAAAGGCCATTCTTCCCTTACCCTTACACTTGATTATGTATGGATTGTATAGGATGATGATAATGTTGTTGTGTTGATTGAAAGGCTATTCTCAAGAAACACTATGAACAATAATGTGAAAGGCTTACTCACATGTTAATGATTGATTCTAAGGTTGAAAGTACATTCTCACTTGATTGAATCTATGAGCTATTTTATGAGTTGTATTGAATGAAAGGCAAAGTATTCCTTCACACATGTAAAGGCAATTCAATACTAATTATGTTTAATTTGGGAAATAATGCTTAGCACCGAGTGGATATGGTCAATGAGGTAGAGGCCCTCCCGTCAATACAGTAGGCCGGGTTATCTAGATTATTCTCATGAGATGGGAACTCCTCTGCCAATACAATAGGTTGGGTTTCTAGAAACAATCTCCGTATCCTATAACTATGTGCCCACATAGGTCTTTAGCTAGTGGATCCACCTAAAATCTAATATATTTAGTTCAACCTTAGGCAAGTAGGACGCCTTCTTTCGGTGTGGGGTTACATGATACCAGATTCCATGTCGCTCACATAGTCTATGTCGGTTATGGCTAATCTTCTCTATATGACAAAATAATGAATATGATACGAACTATACTTATGACTGCTTGGTGAGTTTACTTAGTAGGAGTGGGGGTATGGGACTTCATTATTACATTGCACAAGTGGACTTAGTAAGGGGTTATGGGATGGTTTTCTTTATGCTATGATGAGACATGAATGTATGCATGCATGTTGAATGGATAGTTGCTATGAATGACTTTCCTTATGTTCAAGTAATGCACATGACTATTTTCTTATTTATGGCTATTGATTATGATGAGGCCTAAAGGTGATATGTATGACTAAGGTAGCTTCAAAGAAGTACTTGGTATGGTTGGTATTATGGGATGCCAACCATACATCTTGTTCCTTAGAGTTGCTAAGGTAATGTTTTCACTATCTATTAAGGATAAATATGATTATGAATTGTCTTTTACATTGAAAGTGCATGTTGATTTCCAAAGTTGACAAATGTAGACTTTTTAACAAAACTGTCCTTTTTATCATATTTCAAGGATTTTATGCATGCTTCCATACTTAGTACTATATGTGGTAACCCATTTATTGTACATTTACTATGAGTGTAGGTTCCGATCGTTGAGACGTACTTCCACTTCCTTTAAGTGAAGCTTGGGTTGACTATTCCTTAGGCTTGGTGAGTCCTCAAGTTCGAGGACAAGTTGTTATTGCTTCTAGTTTCTATTTGTACTTTCTATATTCAAGACTATTGACGTAAATGGCTATGTCCCTAAGTTTTTATTCCTATGTTTTAGATGGTGACTGAGATATGGTCTAGACTCTTATGATTTTCTTTTATGAAAAAGAAGTTGAACTACGATTGTAAAAGTTTTAAATTTTCCGCATCATTCTTATGGCTTTTTGTGTATGATTATTGATGAGTCCACAAATTGGACTCATTTAGGGCTTTATTCTGATAGAAATAATGTCCTCAAATGCTTGTTTTGTCTAAATACCTGATGAAAACTATTAAGTTTCAGGTATTTGAAGTTTTAGTGGAAGCATGGATGCTTACGCGCAAAAAGGAACAAAAAGGTTGAAAAGAACGAAGAAGATGAATCCTGAGCTCCGCCAAGTACACCTGGCGAGTCACCAAGGGGACAAATTCCTCCCTTTGTTCCATTACGCGAATCCCTGAAGGAAGAGGATAAAAAAGGTGATGATAGAAAGCAGTCCGCGCTTCGCCGAATAGTTCTGTGAAGCAGTACTATTCCGTCCAATGGTCCAGATGTGAAAATGCTGAAGGAAAGCATGAAACAACGATGAGACAGAAGAAGGGCTAGTCGCCGAGTCAATCGGCGAACTCGACTAACTATGTCGAATTATCTTCCAGCACAAATTTTTGATGGCTATAAATACTAAACTCTTTATTATTTTTAGGGAGAGACGATTATTATTGTAATTTTGAGAATAGAATAGTACTTTTTTAGATATTTTTTCTCTCAAGTTTGGAGAGGGTTTTTGGGAGACTTGAAGAAAGAAGGGTTTCATCTTCCCCAAGTTGGAAGCGGGTCTTCTCTATTCTTCTTCCTTTGCTTATATCAAGATTTAATTTCTTATACCCATTTGAGCTTAGTATCATGTTAGGTGTATTTTGTTATTTATTGATGTGTGGCTAAAAACCCCATTCTTGGGGTGTGATTTAGCAAATATGGGCTGATATTCTTGTTGGGTTTTGCTTGCTGATAGGTTAGATGTATTTTAATGGTGATTTCACCTAGTGGTTGTGGTTTAATCTAATGGATTTGTAGTTGCCAATCCAAATCTACCTAAGTGTTTTCGGCTTGCCCGAGAGGGTGGTCGCGAAGCCAAGACCATTAGACAGATGGCCTAAGGAGTGGGTCGACATGAGGTTCATCCCGAGAGGGTGATCCCTAGTCTCATATCCTAACATTCAGCTCGAGAGAGTGAATGGGGTAAGGCATAGGCTAGTCTTCATGCGGCAAATGGGTGTCCGAGAGGAACCTATTTGAAACGGGGTAAGTTGCCCGAGAGGGAACTTATTTCCATCTAAAGCTTAGCCTAGTCACTATTATCTTGCAAATTTCCTATCGAAAGCATGTACCTAACAATTTATCTCAACTTGTATTGTGGTCACACCCCAAGAACCTTTCCCCATACTTGATTTTCTTGTTAATTTTTGTTGTTTTTAACTACTTGTGACTAAACCCCCATTTGATATTTGACACTTTCGTGTCACCCTCTTTATTTTACTATGATTTTACTCATTAATATCTTTAGCTACGACTAGTTAGAGCTAAATTTTATTTCTCTATTAATTCTCAAAACCACTCCCTTGGGACGACCCCAACCCTTGGTTGGGTTATTATACTATTGCACGATCGTAGACACATTGAATTGGAAGCTTGTGTCATTGATTACGGCAAACATCAATTATGCTAAGGGCTTGTATGCGACCCTTTCGGGGTCAAGTACGTTGTGTTACGTCTAGGGGGTACCCCTGGGTCGTGACAAACTTGGTATCAGAGCATAAGATTTTGCGATGATTTTTTTAGGATTAATGTCTCATGAACCGCGTCTAGTAGAATCTTGTTCATGAGTGTGAAGCGCGCAACACTGATGAATGAGAGACTATAATATGTTTAGGAACTTTCACTTCTTTCATTACTCTTTAGTCATGATTTGGAGTCCTAACTCTATGAAGTCCTTTTCCTACCCCCTCTTGTGATTATAGACAATGAATACAAGAAGGGCTAATGCAAGGAGGACGGAGGAGGAGAATGTGAATTTGGGAGTTCCTCCCCAAGCTCCTCAAGATCCTCAACTTCCTAATGATGAAGGGGCTATGACTAATGTGGAGATAAGGTCGGCTCTCCAAACATTGACTCAACTCATGACAACTCAAACTCAAGCCATGACCATTCAATCCCAAGCTATAACGGCACAAGCAAATAAGGAAGTTGGACCCCGGGTAAATCCTAATGTGAGCATCATGGCTTCAAGGTTGAGAGACCTTACTAGAATGAACCCTCCTATGTTCTTTGGTTCCAAAGTGGATGAAGACCCACAAGAGTTTGTGGAAGAGATCTACAAGATAGTGGATGCTATGGGGGTGACTTCTATTGAGAAAGCCGAACTAGCCGGGTATCAACTGAAGGATGTGGCCCAGGTATGGTACACTCAATGGAAGGATAATAGGTCTTTAAGAGCGGGTCCAATTGATTGGGAAGTGTTCAAGAAATCATTCCTTGATAGGTTCTTTCCACGGGAAAAGAGGGAAGCAAAAGTGGAGGAATTTATCAACCTTCGTCAAGGAGGTATGAGTGTCCAAGAATATTCTTTGAAATTCACTAAGTTCTCCAAATATGCCCCCATCTTTGGTGTCTAACCCAAGGGATGAGATGAGTCAATTTGTAACGGGCATGTCCAATTCCATTGAAGAAGAATGTCGTGCGGCAATGCTCCATGACAACATGGATATCTCACGGTTAATGATATATGCTCAACTAATTGAGGATACAAGGCTTAGGAAGAAGAATAGAGAAGTAAAGAGAGCAAGGACTGATGATGGAAATTCTTCTAAGGGTAAGTTTGAGGGTCAAAGTGGACCAAGGTTCAAGAAGAGGTTTTCCAACCACAGCTCCTCTAATGCTCCAAAGACCAACAAATATAGGGTGCCTAACCCTAAGCCTCAAGGAGGCAATAGGGGTGGATCTTCCATGGAGAAACCAAATTTGTGCCAAATGCGGTAAGAAGCATGAGGGAAAATGTCTTGCCGGTATGGGTGTATGCTATGGATGCTAAAAAAGTGGGTATCAATTGAAAGATTGCCCAACCCATACGGCCAAGGGAAGAGAGGGTAATCAAGCTCCTTCTAGTGGTTCAAATCCCGATGCTCCCAAGAAGAATCACTTCTATGCTCTCCAATCCTGAGGTAAGCAAGAGAGTTCCCTGGACGTGGTAACGGGTATGTTGCAAGTCTTTTCCATTGATGTTTATGCATTATTAGACCCCGATGCCACTTTATATTTTGTTACACCCTATGTGGCTATGAAATTTGAAGTGCTCCCCGAAACCCTAATAGAACCTTTTTCGATTTCTACCTCGGTTGTAGCTAAAAGAGTATATAGGAGTTTTCCTATTTCTTTGTCTCATAAAGTCACTTTGGTTGATTTGGTAGAATTAGACATGGTTGATTGGGCATGGATTGGTTGCTTGTAGGACCCGGGAGGTTAAATTTCAATTTCCAAAAGAGCCAATTTTAGAGTGGAAAGGGGGGAATGCTATTCTTAGAGGTCAATTTGTTTCATGTCTAAAATCTAGAAAAATGATCTCCAAAGGGTGCATGTATCATATTGTTAGGGTTCTAGATGTTGAGTCCAAGGTCCCTTCATTATAGTCGGTCCCTGTGGTGAGTGAGTTTCCTGATGTCTTTCCCGATAACTTGCCCAGGATTCCTCCCGAACGAGAAATAGACTTTGCAGTTGATATTTTGCCGGATACACAACCCATATCTATCCCTCCCTATAGAATGGCTCCGGCCAAATTGAAAGAGTTAAAGGAGCAACTCAAAGATATGTTAGATAAAGGTTTTATTCAACCAAGCATATCTCCATGGGGTGCGCCAATATTGTTCATAAAGAAAAATGATGGGTCCCTTAGGATGCGTATTGATTACCGTCAATTGAACAAGGTCACTATAAAGAATAAGTATCCACTTCCTAGGATTGACAATTTGTTTGATCAACACCAAGGGGCTAACTTTTTCTCCAAAATAGATCTTCGTTCGGGTTACCATCAACTAAGGGTCAGAGGATGTGATATTCCCAAGATGGCCTTTAGGACCCGGTATGGTCACTACGAAGTTGTGGTTATGTCTTTTGGGTTAACAAATGGCCCGACGACATTCATTGACCTAATGAATAGGGTGTTTGGACGATATCTTGATTCATTTGTGATCGTCTTTATCGATGATATTTTGATCTATTCAAGGAGTGAGGGTGAACATACAGATCATTTGAGGATAGTTTTGCAAGTCCTTAAAGACCACCAATTATATGCTAAGTTTAGTAAGTGTGAGTTTTGGCTAAGGTCGGTTGCTTTCCTTGGTCACATTGTGTCGGACATGGGTATTGAGGTATATCCTAAGAAGACGAATGCGGTCAAGGGTTGGCCTAGACCTCTAAATCCTACCGATATTAGAAGCTTTTTGGGTTTGGCCGGTTAATATAGGATGTTTATTGAGGGTTTTTCCTCCATTGCTTCCCCATTGATGACTTTGACTCAAAAGAAAGCTAAGTTTGTGTGGTCGGAGGCTTGTGAGAAAAGCTTCCAAGAATTGAAAGATAGATTGATATCCGCTCCAGTGTTGACCTTACCAGAGGGTATAGATGGGTTTGTGGTATATTGTGACGCTTCTCGAGTGGGTTTGGGATGTGTCCTTATGCAATGTGGTGAAGTGATTGCCTATGCTTCAAGGCAACTCAAGGTCCATGAGAAGAACTATCCGACTTATGACCTTGAATTAGCGGCGGTTGTATTTGATTTGAAATTATGGAAACGTTACTTATATGGGGTCCATGTAGATGTGTTTACCGACGACAAGAGTCTTCAATATGTGTTTAGCCAAAAAGATTTGAATCTCCGACAAAGAAGGTAGTTAGAGCTTTTGAAGGATTATGACATGAGTGTCCTTTACCATCTCGAAAAAGCTAATGTAGTTGCGGATGCCCTAAGTAGATTGTCCATGGGTAGTTTGGCTCATGTAAAACATGAGAAGAAGGAATTGGTTCGGGATGTGCATAGATTGGCCCGGTTAGGTATCCAACTAGTGGATTCCACCAAGGGTAGATTCATGGTTCATCATAGTTCCGAATCGTCCTTTGTGGTTGATGTAAAGTCTAAGCAACACCATGATCCTATTTTGATGGAGTTGAAATAATCGATTCTCAACAAGTTCGTTGAGGCTTTCTCCCAAGGGGGAGATGGGGTGCTCAGGTACCAAGGTAGGTTATGTGTTCTGTATGTTGATGGTTTGAGAGAGAAAATTTTAGAAGAGGCTCACAGTTCGAGGTACTCTATTCATCCGGGAGCCACCAAGATGTACCGTGATCTACGGGAAGTCTATGGTGGAATGGCATGAAAAAGGATATAGCGGGTTTTGTAGCCAAATGTCCGAATTGTCAACAAGTCAAGGCCGAACACCTAAAAGTGGGAGGTTTGCTCCAAGATATAAATATTCCCACTTGGAAGTGGGAGGAGGCTAATACGGACTTTGTGGTGGGTTTGCCTCGTAATCAAAGGCAACATGATTCTATTTGGGTCATTGTTGATAGGATGATTAAATTAGCCCACTTCATTCCCATTAAGGTTACTTTTTCGGAGGAAGACTATGCCAAGTTGTATATCAAAGAGGTAGTGAAGTTGCATGGGGTTCCTTTGTCTATCATTTCAGACCGGGTTGCTCAATTTACTTCACATTTTTGGAAGGTGCTCCAACAAAGGCTTGGTACCAATGTTAAACTTAGTACCACTTTCCACCCACAAACGGATGGTCAAGCGGAACGCACCATTCAAACCTTAGAGGACAAGTTGAGGGCGTGTGTCATAGATTTCCAAGGTAATTAGTGTAACACTCCAGAAATCTAACGACCTAAGCTAGAGCCTAAATGATGCCTAATGACTTAAAGATGCTAGAAATGATGTTTCAAGACCTAATTCAATGTAACTAAATTGTTAAGAAAGTATTAGTGCATAAACGTCAAGAAACGACCATGACATCCGGAAACTAGTGCATTGAACTAGTGAGGTGCTAGGTCTTGTGACTTGACTTTAGAGTGTCGTATGTGGTCTAAAGTTTGTAAAAAGGGTTTAAAAGTGTACAATTACCTAATTAGGGTGCAAACGTCCGGGTATGACTCCCCAAGGACCACCCAAGGGTCCTTGAGGAGGACCCAAATAGTTGCCCAAAACAGGTTGGACTCACGAGGGGCAAAACCACGAGGCGTAGGTTCAATAATTCCCATGGAAGGGAGTCGTGACTCCACACTTAGAATCCTCCAAGTGGCCTCCAAAACGACCCCTTTCTGTCCCAAACCACGAGCATGCAGTACGGACGCTCTGTGGAAGGGTCTCGTGAGTTGAGACTTAGTCTCCTCACCAAAACCCTCATTTGCACCCTCTTAATACCAAACCACGAGTGGCCAGTACGACCCGTGGTTCAATCCACTCCCCGTGGATGGGGATTCGTGGATGGCACTCGAGTTCACTCCTCCACACGGGTTAAGTGGGGGTAGTTTAGTAATTTACTAATTAATTTCTTAAGGGTTAAAAATAGTTATATTAGGTACATTAAAAGTATTGTTAAGTAATAAAGTAGGTCTTCCACCTTATAACTCCAAATTGTAAATCAAAACCCACTTCACTCAAAAACTCTCTCTAAAACTCAAGAAGAAGAATAAGGCATTGGAGCTAGGGTTCAAGGTTCTTCCTAAAATTTCTAACAGTTCTCCATTGATTCTCAAGGAATCAACTAAGGTATGGTTTCTCTTCACTCTTAGGATCTTTTCCCCAAGAGGCCCTCTCAAAATTAGATTTCAAAGTTCCTTAAATTCTAGGTTTTCTCTCAATTTCGTGGGTCACTTTCCAAATGTGTTTTCATTGAATTATAATGATTAATTATGGTTGTATATGATGATTTGTGGATGAATTAATGTCATATTGATGGTTTTTGAACAAATCCCCACAAGACCCATGAGTTTCCCCTTCTTTCTCACTTTAAACCCTAATATGACTCTAATGGTGAATGAAGGATGAGAATCTAATATGTAATTGTAGAATTCATTACTGTATTATGATGTTGCTCTATATTATGAATGATTATTAATGAATCAAGGTTAAATCTTGATGTGAGCCTTGAAGGCTATGAATGAGAGTTTTCAAATTGATGGATGTTCATATAATGAATTGTTGATCCACTTAAGGTGGAGGTGCTTCTTGATTATGAATTGTAGTGATTGAGTTATGTTTCTTCTTCCCTACAACCCAAAGTGTTGATAAGTATGCTATGATATGAACATGAGTGTTAAGCTATGATTATGGTAGTGTTGGTATGTTGAATAGAAGGTAAATCTCATGAACACCATATGACTATGCCCTGAACGAACATTATTATATGCTGATGGTTTTATGATGAAAGGTTATTCTCATCTTAGAAATCATGAGTTATATGGTGAATGGTAGGTTGAATCCCTAATGCGTTCCTTATTGAATTATTTTTTAAGTAAAGGTCTAATACTACTTTAAATGGGAAGAGAGCTTAGCATTGAGTGAACATGAAAATGAGATGGAAGCTTTTACGTTTAGCAAGTCCGGCTTCCCATATGGGTTCCTTCTACATTTAGCATGTCCGAGTTTCTAGTAGCAATCTCTTTGTTCCTTAGCTATATTTTCCCACATAGGTATTAGATAGTGGATCCACTTAAATGCTATTATGTTAGTTCTACCTTGGCAAGTAGAACACTCTTTTTTGGTGTGGGAGTAGAACACCAGATTCCATGTAAGCTCACATGGTCTATGTCGGTTATTGCTAATATCCCTATGTTTCAAGAAGATGGTCTAATGTATGAATATGAATTATGTAAATGACTTAGGAACTCTAACTAGGACTACTTAAGGGATACTACTTAGTATAGGTGAAGGTATGGGACTTTACCTATGCATTGCACAAGTGGGTTCTTTGATAAGTTCTTGTGTGAGTCCTTTATATATGGTAAGTTATGGATGATGTTAAGGTTGGTGTCACTTATTATGATATTGATTATGTATCTGACTATACTTGTGTCTTCTTGATGGCTTTACTTAGTATATATGGGGGTATGGGACTTCATATGTACATTGCACAAGTAAACTATAAAAGGGGGTCATGGATGGTGTCTTATGATGGTATGATGTGAATGGAACTCGTATATGTAAGGTATGGGTTATGGCTTCTAGTTATGATCATTAATGTCTTTTTATCTTGTAATGTGGAATGGATAAATGTTCCTTGAATTTGCTTTATGGCTTTTAACTTGAAATAACATGTTTTCAGCTAAAGGTCCCTTTTATGAGTGTCTTAAAAGGTTTTAATTGCATGGCATCCATACCTAGTACAGTTGATTGTGCTAACCCATATTTCTTCTTTTTTCTACTAAGTGAAGGTTCCAGGAAGTGATTGTGCTACTAAGAAGTTCAAGCTTGGGCTTAGACTTTCTCCAAGACTTTTTGGTATGTCCTCAAGTTCTGAGGACTCACATTATGGCACTTACGTTCCTTATATTGTAATAGTCTATTAGACTTCTTATGTACTTGTCATTTTGAGTTAATTCTATTGTAAAAGGGCTATGGTCCCCCGTTGAGACTCCTATGTGTACTTAGATGGTTTTATAGAGATGATGATGTCTAGACATTCTACTTTCTATTTTCTGCTATGAGACTCTTTAAGATTAATGTTGAAAAGTTGTAAATTTCCACATTATTCAATGTTATATGCAATTATGAATATGCTAAGGGCTTGTATAAGACTCCTTCAGGGTCAAGTATGCCGTGTTACGCCTAGGGGGTGCTCTCGGGGCGTGACAAACTTGGTATCAGAGCATAAGGTTAATTGGATAATACTAAGGTTGATGTCTCATGAAACCACATCGAGTAAAGTCTTGCTCATAAATGTGAAGCGCGCCACACTTATGAATGAGAGGCTATAAGATGCTTAGGAATTTTCACTTCTTGATTACTCATTGGTCGTGCCTCAAGAGCCTTAGTTCTATTAAGTCTTTCCTTCTAAACCTTTTCTTGTGCTTATATGATATGAATACAAGAAGGACTAATGCTAGGAGGGCTGGAGAGGAAAATGTGAATGAGGAGGTTCCCCCTCAAGCTCCTTAAAATCCTCAAGCTCCTATTGATGAATGAGCTATGTCTAATGTGGAGATAAGAGCGACTCTTCGTACCTTGACTCAACTCATGACGACACAAACTTAAGCCATCACCATTCAAGCACAAGCTTTGATGGACTATGCTAACCGAGATGTGGGGCCACAGGAAAATCCCAATGCTAGTACCATGGCTTCAAGGTTGCGGGATTTCACCCGTATGAATCCTCATATGTTCTTTGGCTCCAAGGTTAATGAGGACCCATAAGAATTTGTATAGGAGATCTACAAGATAGTGTATGCTATGGGAATTACTTCCGTTAAGAAGGCCGAGTTGGTCGGGTATCAATTGAAGGATGTGGCCCAAACTTGGTACAATCAATGGAGGGATAATAGGGCTATAGGAGAGGGTCCCGTTACTTGGGAGATTTTTAAGAAGGCTTTCCTTGATAGGTTTTTCCCCTGTGAAAAGAGAGAGGAAAAAGTTGAGGAGTTCATCAATCTCTGTCAAGGGGGGATGAGTGTCCAAGAATACTCCTTGAAGTTCACGAAGGTATGCAAGTATGCTCCATCCCTGGTTTCTAATCCAAGGGATGAAATGAGTCTCTTTGTCACCGGTGTTTCAGATGTTATTGAAGAAGAATGCCGGGTGGAAATGCTCCATGATGACATGAATATCTCTAGGTTGATGGTACATTCTCAACAAGTGGAAGAGTCAACGCTTAGAAAGAGGAATAGAGAGGTGAAGAGGCCAAGGGCTGATGAGGGAAATTCATCTAAGGGTAAGTTCGAAGGTCAAGGTGAACCAAGGTTTAAGAAGAGGCTTCCCAATCCAAGTCTTTCCAATGCTCCAAGGCCCAACAAAGGTAGGGTGTCTACCCCTAGACAACAAGGAGGAAGAGGTGGTAGTTCATATGTTGAGAAGCCTAATTGTGAAAAGTGTTGCAAGAAGCATCAAGGAAAGTGCCTAGTTGGCATGGACAATTGCTTTAATTGTGGAAAGAGTGGTCATATGAGGAGAGATTGCCCTATGTTGAAGGTTCAAGGGAGGGAGAATAAGCAAGCACAAGCAAGTGGGTCTAATTCCGATGCTCCTAAGAAGAATCGCTTCTATGCTCTCCAATGCCGAGGTGATCAAGAGACCTCTCCGAATGTTGTTACCAGTATGTTGCAAGTATTTTCAATTAATGTGTATGCATTGTTAGACCGGGTGCCACGTTATCTTTTGCTACTCCTTTAGTGGCTATGAAATTTAATGTGCTCCCCGAAACCCTAAAAGAACCTTTTTCCGTGTCTACCCCGGTAGGTGATTCGGTTGTAGCTAAAATAGTGTATAGAGGTTGTCCCACTTCATTGTCTAATAGAGTCACATTGGTTGATTTGGTAGAACTTGCAATGTTGGACTTTGATGTCATATTGGGGTTGGATTGGCTTCATGCTTGTTTTGCTTCCATAAATTGTAGAACCCGAGTTGTGAAGTTTCAATTTCCTAATGAACTCATTGTAGAATGGAAGGGTGGAAACTTGATCCCTAGAGGTCGGATTATTTCATGTCTAAAAGCTTGTAAGATGATTTCTAAGGGATGTAGATATCATATTGTGAGAGTTAAGGACCTTGAGTCTGAGACTCCTCCATTAGAGTTGGTCCCCGTAGTAAGGGAATTTCCAGAAGTCTTTCCTAATGACTTTCCCGAAATCCCTCCCGAATGGGAAATTGACTTCGGCATAGATCTCTTGTCGGATACGCAACCGATATCTATTCCTTCTTACTAGATGGCCCTGGTCGAATTGAAGGAATTAAAGTCTCAACTAAAAGACTTGCTAGATAAAGATTTTATTCAACCAAGCATATCGCCATGGGGTGCACCGGTTTTGTTTGTAAAGAAGAAAGATGGGTCGCTTAGGATGTGTATTGATTACTGACAATTGAACAAGGTCACTATAGAGAATAAGTACCCGCTCCCTAGGATTGATGATTTATTTGACCAACTCCAAGGGGCGAGCTACTTTTTGAAGATTGACTTAAGGTCGGGTTATAACCAACTTAGGGTGAGAGGTGTTGATGTTCCTAAAATGGCATTCCGAACAAGATATGGTCATTTTGAGTTCCTAGTAATGTCTTTTGGTCTCACAAATGCCCCGGCGGCATTCATGGACCTTATGAATAGGGTGTTTAGACAATATCTTGACTCATTCATGATTGTTTTCATTGATGACATTTTGATATATTTTAAGAATGAGAATGACCACATGGAACATTTGAGGATGGTGTTGCAAGTTCTCAAGGACCAACGGTTGTATGCTAAGTTTAGCAAATGTGAATTTTGGTTGAGATCGGTTGCATTTCTTGGTCATATAGTGTCAAGTGAGGGAATTTAAGTACATCCAAAGAACACTGAGGTGGTTAAGAAATGGCCTAGACCCTTAAGCCCTACCGACATTAGAAGATTTTTGGGATTAGCCGGTTATTATAGAAGATTTGTTGAGGGTTTCTCCTCAATTGCTTCTCCATTAATGGCTTTGACCCAAAAGAAGGTTAAATTTGAATGGTCAGAGTCATGTGAAAAGAATTTTCAATTATTGAAAGATAAGCTTACCTCCGCTCCGGTATTGACCTTACCGGAGGGTACCGAAGGGTTTGTAGTATATTGTGATGCTTCAAGAGTATGGTTGGGGTGTGTCCTTATGCAACATGATAAAGTGATCACTTATGCTTCTAGACAATTAAAGATTCATGAAAAGAACTATCCAACCCACAATCTTGAACTAGCGGCGGTAGTCTTTGCTTTAAAGATATGGAGACACTATCTCTATGGGGTACATATATATGTGTTTACCAACTACAAAAGTCTTCAATATGTTTTTAGCCAAAAAGATTTGAATCTCCGACAACGGAGGTGGTTTGAACTTTTAAAGGAATATGACATGAGTGTCCTATACCACCGCGGAAAGGCTAATGCGGTTGCGGATGCGTTCAGTAGAGTGTCCATGAGTAGTGTTGCTCACTTAGAAGAAAAGAAGGAGTTAGTTCGGGAGGTTCATAGGTTGGCCCGGCTAGGGGTCAAACTAAAGGATTCCTCCAAGGGTGGGTTTATGGTTCATCATTGTTCCGAGTCATCACTTGTGGTTGAGGTTAAGTCTAAGTAACACCTAGATACTACTTTGATGGAATTGAAAAAGTCGGTTCTTGACAAGTCCATTGAGGCTTTCTCCCAAGGGGGAGATGGGGTGCTTAGGTACCAAGGGAGATTGTGTGTGCTGGATGTGGATGACTTAAGGGAGAGAATTTTGGAAGAGGCTCACGGTTCTCGATATTCTATTCATCCAGGAGCCACCAAGATGTATTGTGACCTACAAGAGATCTATTGGTGGAACGAAATGAAAAGGGATATAGCGAGCTTTGTGGCCAAATTCCCAAATTGCCAACAAGTAAAAGCTGGGCATCTAAGACCGGGAGGTCTATCTCAAGATATATTTATTCCCACTTGGAAGTGGGAGGATGTCAATATAGACTTTGTGGTAGGTTTTCCTCGTACCCAAAGGCATCATGATTCTATTTGGGTCATTGTTGATAGGATGACTAAATCAGCCCATTTCCTTCCCATTAAGGTTTTGTATTTGGCGGAAGACTATGCTAAGTTGTACCTTAATGAAGTGGTGAGGTTACATGGAGTTCCTTTGTCTATCATTTCGAATAGAGGTACTCAATTTACTTTGCACTTTTGGAAGGCATTCCAAAATAGGCTTGGTACTAAAGTGAAGCTTAGTACCACATTTCACCCTCAAATGGATTGTCAAGCGAAAAGGACCATTCAAATCTTGGAGGACATGTTGAGAGCGTGTGTGATTGATTTCAAAGGTAATTGGGATGATCACCTTCCCTTGATTGAATTTGCCTACAACAATAGTTACCATTCATGTATTGCCATGGCTCCGTTTGAAGAACTTTATGGTAGGAGGTGTAGATCTCCGATTGGTTGGTTTGAAGTAGGTGAATTTGCTCTTCTTGGTCCCGAGGTGGTTTATGAGGCTATTGAAAAGGTTCGACTTATAAGAGATAGATTGAAGACGGCTCAAAGTCGGCAAAAGTCTTATGCCGACAATAGAAAGAGGGATCTTGAATTTGAGGTTGGTGATTGGGTTAACTTAAAGATCTCGCCTATGAAAGGGGTAATGAGGTTTGGTAAAAAGGGGAAGCTTAGTCCCTAGAATGTGGGCCCTTATGAGATTTTGAAGAGAGATGGAAATGTTGCTTACGAATTGAACTTGCCTAATGAGTTGGCTCCGGTTCACTCGGTATTTCATGTCTCTATGCTCAAAAAGTGTATAGGTGATCTGGTATCCATATTTCCTTTAGAAGGTTTGGGTGTTGATGAGAACCTTTCTTATGAAGAGGTTCCGGTTGAGATCCTAGACCGCAAGTGAAGGGGTTGAGGAACAAAGAATTAGCTTCTGCTAAGGTTCTATGGCGGAATAATCTAGTTGAGAGTGCTACATGGGAGGCCGAGGCCGATATGAAGTCCCGTTATCCTCATCTTTTTCTTGATGCTCCTATTCAAACTTGAGGTGAGTAGTTTCTCTTGAGTTCATAATGAATTATGAGTTATGTTTATCTTTTGCCATGTTTTCTTCCTATATGGTGTAGGTCCATGTGAGGAAGTATGTAATACATAATTGAGTCTCTCATGAAATATATGTTCCTCTTGTTGAATCGCTTTAGTTTGATTATTGCATAATTTGACTTATGAGGTAAATTGTGAACGTGCTTAATTATGTGTAATGAAAAGACATGTTGAATCTCATGTTGCATTGCATTTGGTTATGATGTTGACCTATGTAGCCTCATGAGATAAGTTGATGAACATGTTTGGTTATGTTGTGATAAAGTAGCATGTTGAGTTTGCCTGTGTTGGAGAAGGTAGTTCCTCCTATGTTTATATGAAATGGTAATTTTGGTGCATAATGAGATTTTTGGGTTGTAATTCCCACTTTTAGTGTTTGCATTAAGCTTATGATGTGGAGAAGATGTTTCCTCCTATGAAATATGAATGTGATTGATATGTTTTGTTGTTTGACTGCTAGTCTTGAGTCCTTGTTCCCCTAGGAGTGATTAAAGTGTCATTCGAGG
The DNA here is from genome assembly GCA_029582605.1 of Solanum gracilifrons. NCBI lineage: Eukaryota > Viridiplantae > Streptophyta > Magnoliopsida > Solanales > Solanaceae > Solanum > Solanum gracilifrons. Next base: position 24,356 of record JAJOOH010003732.1, on the reverse strand, counting down.
ACGAATGTTCCTAGGGGGGATATTGTAACACTCCGGATATCTAACGACCTAAGCTAGAGCCTAAATGATGGCTAATGACTTAAAGAGGCTAGATATGATGTTTCAAGACCTAATTCAATGTAACTAAATTGGTAAGAAAGTATTAGTGCGTAAACGTCAAGAAACGACCATGACATCCGGAAACTAGTGCATTGAACTAGTGAGGTGCTAGGTCTTGTGACTTGACTGTAGAGTGTCGTATGTGGTCTAAAGTTTGTAAAAAGGGTTTAAAAGTGTAAAATTACCTAATTAGGGTCCAAACGTCCGGGTACAAATCCCCAAGGACCACCCAAGGGTCCTTGAGGAAGACCCAAATAGCTGCCCAAACCAGGTTGGACTCACGAGGGGCAAACCATGAGGCGTAGGTTGACTCACACCCCGTGGAAGGGAGTTGTGAGTCCACACTTAGAATCCTCCAAGTGGCTTCCAAAATGACCCCTCTCATTCCTAAACCATGAGCATGCAGTACGGTCCGTAGACCGACTCACGCTCCGTGGAAGGGTCTCGTGAGTTGAGACTTAGTCTCATCACCAAGACCTTCGTATGCACCCTCTAAGTACCGAACCATGAGTGGCCAGTACGGCCCGTGGTTCAATCCCCGCCCCGTGGACGGGGACTCGTGGATGGCACTCAAGTTCACTGCCTCCACACGGGTTAAGTGGGTAGATTAGTAATTTACTAATTAATTGATTAAGGGTTAAAAATGGTTATAATTAGTTATATTAGGTACATTAAAAGTATTTTTAAGTAATAAAACAAGTCTTCCACCTTATAACTCCAAATTGTAAATCAAAACCCACTTCTCTCAAAAACTCTCTCTAAAACTCAAGAAGGAGAAGAAGAAGATATTGGAGCTAGGGTTCAAGGTTCTTCCTCAAATTTCTAAGAGTTTCTACATTTATTCTCAAGGAATCAACTAAGGTACGGTTGCTCTTCACTCTTGGGATCTTTTCCCAAAGAGGCCCTCTCAAAATTGGATTTCAAAGTTCCCTAAATTTTAGGTTTTCTCTCAATTTCGTGGGTCACTTTCCAAATGTGTTTTCATTGAATTATAATGAATAATTATGGTTGTATATGATGCTTTGTGGATGAATTAATGTCAGGTTGATGGGTTTTGAACAAATCCCCACAAGACCCATGAGTTTCCTCTTGTTTCTCACTTTAAACCCTAGTATGACTCTAATGGTGAATGAATGATGAGAATCTAATATGTAATTGTGGAATTCATTATTGTATTATGATGTTTCTCTATATTATGAATGATTATAATGAATTAGGGTTAAATCTTGATGTGAGCCTTGAAGGCTATGAATGAGGGTTGCCAAATTTATGAATGTTCATATATTGAATTGTTGATCCACTTATGATGGAAGAGCTGATTGATTATGAATTGTAGTGATTGAGTTATATCTCTTATTCCCTACAACCCCAAGTGTTGACAAGCATGCTATGATATGAACATGAGTAGTAAGCTATTATTATGGTAGTGTTGGTATGATGAATAGAAGGTAAATCTCATGAACACCATATGACAATGCTATGAATGAACATTATTATTTGTTGATGATTTTATGATGAAAGGTTATTCTTATCTTAAAACTCATGAGCTATATGGTGAATGGTGGGTTTAATCCCTAATGCGTTCCTTATTGAATTAATGTGTAAGTAAATGTCTAATACTACTTTAAATGGGATGAGAGCTTATCACCGAGTGAACATGAATATCAGATGGAAGATTTTATGTTTAGCAAGTCCGTCTTCCCATATGGGTTCCTTTTACGTTTAGCAAGTCCGGGTTCCCAATATATATGTTGTCTTATGAGATGGAAACCTTATATATTTAGCAAGATCGAGTTTCTAGTAGCAATCTCCTTGTTCCTTAACTATGTTTTCCCACGTAGGTATTAGATAGTGGATCCACTTAGATGCTATTATGTTAGTTCTACCTTGGCAAGTAGAACACTCTCTTTCGGTGTGGGAGTAGCACACCGAATTCCATGTAAGCTCACATGGTCTATGTCGGTTATTGCTAATATCCCTATGTTTCAAGAAGATGGTCTAATATATGAATATGACTTATGTAAATGACTTAGGAACTCTAACTAGGACTACTTAAGGGATACTACTTGGTATAGATGAGGGTATGGGACTTTACCTATGCATTGCACAAGTGGGTTCTTTGAGGAGTTCTTGTGTGAGTCCTTTATATATGGTAAGGTATGGATGATGTTAAGGTTGGTTTCACTTATTATGATGTTGATTATGTATGTGACTATACTTGTGTCTTCTTGATTGTTTTACTTAGTATATATGGGGGTATGGGACTTCATATGTACATTGCACAAGTAAACTACAAAAAGGGGTCATGGATGGTGTCTTATGATGGTATGATGTGAATGGAACTCAAATATGTAAGATATGGGTTATGGCTTCTAGTTATGATCATGAATGTCTTTTTATCTTGTAATGTGGAATGGTTAAATGTTCCTTGAATATGCTTTATGGCTTTTAACTTGAAATAACATGTTTTCAACTAAAGGTCCCTTTTATGCATGGCTTCCATACTTAGTACAATTGATTGTGCTAACCCATATTTCTTCCTTTCTCTACTAAGTGTAGGTTTCGGGAAGTGATTGTGCTACTAAGAGGTTCAAGCTTGGACTTAGACTTTCTCCAAGACTTTTTGGTATGTCCTCAAGTTCCGAGGACACACATTATGACACTTATATTCCTTATATTGTAGTAGACTATTAAACTTCTTATGTACTTGTCATTTTGAGACAATTCTATTGTAAAAGAGCTATGGTCCACCGTTGAGACTCTTATGTGTACTTAGATGGTTTCATGGAGATGATGATGTCTAGACATTATACTTTCTATTTTCTGCTATGAGACGCTTTGACATTAATGTTGAAAAGTTTGTAAATTTCCGCATTATTCAATGTCTATATGCAATGATGAATATGCTAAGGGTTGTATAAGATCCCTTCGGGGTCAAGTACGCCGTGTTACGCCTAGGGGGTACTCTCGGGGCGTGACAATTGGGATGACCATCTATCATTGATAGAATTTGCCTACAACAATAGTTACCACTCAAGCATTGTCATGGCTCCGTTTGAAGCACTATATGGTAGGAGGCATAGATCTCCGTTTGGTTGGTTTGAAGTAGGTGAGTTTGCTCTAATTGGTCCCGAACAAGTGTATGATGCCATTGAAAAAGTCCAACTCATTAGAGAGAGGCTGAAAATGGCCCAAAGTTGGTAAAAATCTTATGCCGATGTTAGAAGGAGAGATCTTGAATTTGAGGTTGGTGATTGGGTCTACTTGAAAATCTCACCTATGAAAGGTGTGATGAGGTTTGGTAAGAAGGGGAAGCTTAGTCCCCAGTATGTTGGCCCATACCAAATCTTGAAACATGTTGGGAAAGTTGCTTATGAATTGGACTTGCCAAATGAGTTGGCTCCGATTCACTCGGTGTTTCACGTTTCCATGCTTAAGAAATGCATTGGTGATCCGGTATCCATCCTTCCTTTAGAGGGTTTAGGAGTTGATGAGAACATTTCTTATGAAGAGGTCCCGGTGGAGATTTTGGACTGGCAAGTTAAGAGGTTAAGAAACAAAGAGGTAGTTTTCGTTAAAGTCTTATGGATGAATCACTTAGTTGAGGGTGCTACATGGGAGGCCGAGGCCGATATGAAGTCCCACTATCCACATCTTTTTCCTTCCACTCCTATCCCAACTTGAGGTAAGTAGTTTGCTTGAGTTTGGTGCTTTGGAAGTCATTTGTGCTATGAGTGTTCTTCATGATTTCCTTATGATATGCATGTTCTTGTTAGAATTCATAATTTAGTATAAATTGAGTTTTCATGGCTTATATGTTGCTCATGTTGGTTTGCACCTTAATATGATGATTGCATGTTTGACTTCATGAGATGTTGTGTTGAACATGCTTAGTTATGTCTATGATGAACATGTTTAGTTATGTTTTGATGAAATGGCATATTGGCTCCTTATTGTTGTGTTGAGCTTGTTTGAGTTGGAGAAGGTAGTTCCTCCTAAAATGATATGAAATGATTAGTTTTGTGCATATTAGGCTGTGGATGTGATAAGTCCACAAATTGGACTCATTCAGGGATGTATTTTAGTAGAAGTTGTGTCCTCAAATGCTTATTTTATCTCAATATCTGATGAAAACCCTTAAGTTTCAGGTATTTGAAGTTTGAAGGAAAGCATAGACACTACGTCACTAAAAGGAACGAAAAGGCTGAAAAGAATGAAGAAATAAAGGCTTGAGGATTGTCGAGTCCACTTGGCGAGTTGCCGAAGGGTCTTACTTCGCCTTTTGTTCCAGTGTGCTGAGCCCGGAAGGAAAGGATCAAGTCGACGAAAAAAGGGAGAAGTCGGTACATCGCCGAAAAGTTCCGCGAAGCAGTACCATGTCGTCCAATGACCTAGAGCACAATGATGCTGAAGGCTAGCGCAAGACGGTGATGAACTACACCAAAGGGTGAATTGCCTAGTTGATCGGCAATTCCGACTAACGACGCCGAGTGATCCGCTGCAGCACAAATCTGTGAAAACTATAGAAAGTAATTAGAATTGTAGTTTTAAGTGTGGAACAATTATTATAATTTTCATATAGAATAGTACTTTTGATATTTTTGCTCTAAGTTTGAGAGGGTTTTGAAGACTTGAAAATCCAAAGGGTTCCATCTTCAAGATTTGGATTTGGGTCTCTTGGACTCTTAAATTTTGGCCTGTATTAAGACTTAAATCTTCATACCCAGTTGAATGCGAGATTAATTTTGTATAAATTTCTATCTCTTATACATGTGTGGCTAAAAACCTCAATTCTTGGGGTGTTTAGCAAAGAATATAGGTTAAGATAATTGTTGGGTCTTGCTTGCTGATAGTTTAATCGTAGTTTAATTGTGATTTTGTTTAGTAGTTGTGGATAAATTTAATGAATTTGTAATGGTGTGTCACAACTTGAATCTTTGAGTACACAATTGATCCTTGCATAAGTAAATTGAGTCTTGTTGTATACATTCATAATTGAGTCTTGTGTAGCACTGTTTCAGACATCCTTATTGAACTGCTGAACTTGAGTTTTACTTGGGGACAAGCAAAAGTTTAAGTTGGGGGTGTTGATGAGTCCACAAATTGGACTCATTTAGGGATATATTTTAATAGAAATTGTCTCCTCAAATGCTTATTTTATCTCAATATCTGATGAAAGCCCTTAAGTTTCAGGTATTTGAAGTTTGAAGGAAAACATGTACACTACGTCGCAAAAAGGAACGAAGAGGGTGAAAAGAACGAAGAAATGAAGGCCTAAGGATCGCCAAGTCCACTTAGCGAGTTGCCAAAGGGTCTTACTTCGCCTTTTGTTCCAGTGTGCTGAGCCCTGAAGGAAAGGATCAAGTTGGCAGAAAAAGGGAACAGTCGGCGCATCGCTGAAAAGTTCCGCGAAGTAGTACCATGTCGCCCAATGACCCAGAGCACGACGATGCTGAAGGCTAGTGCAAGACGGCGATGAACTACACCAAAGGGTGAATCGCCTATACATCTGTGGATAAAAACCACAATTCTTGGGGTGTGATTTAGTGAATATGGGTTAAGATAATTGTTGGGTCTTGCTTGCTGATAGTTTAATCATAGTTTAATTGTGATTTCGTTTAGTAGTTGTGGATGAATTTAATGAATTTGTAGTTGAAAATACAAGTTTATTTATGTGTTATCGGCTTGCTCGAGAGAGAGAGGTCGTAAAACTAAAACTACTAAATTGATGGCCGGTGGGAGTGGGTCGACATGAGGTTTAACTCGAGAGAGTGAATCCTAGTCTCATTCGCACACACTCAGCTCGAGAAAGTGAGTGGGTTAAGGCGTAGGCTGGCCTTCATGTGGCAAGTGGGTGTCCGAGAGGAACACATTTGAAACGGGGAAAGTTGCTCTAGAGAGAGATTATCCCCCTTAAAGTTTAGCCTAGTCACAATTATTCTATGAATCTTCTATCGAAAGCATGTACCGAATAATCTAGCTTAACCCGTATTCCCGTCACATCCCAAGGATCCCCTCTCATTACTTAGAAATCCTTGTTTATTTTGTTGGTTTTACTTACTTGTGACAAAACCCCCCATTGTTAATTAACACTCTTGTGTCCCCCTTTAATTTACAATGTTTTTAATCGTTAATGTATTTAGCTACGGCTAGTTAGAACTAAATTTTATTTTTATATTAATTCTAAAAAAAACACCCCCTTGGAAACGTTCCCAGCCCTTGGTTGGGTTACTAAACTATTGTACGATCGTAAACACTTGCATCGAAAGTTGTGTCTTGATTACGTAAACATCAGGATGTAGCTCCTACTTTCTTGTAATTGCATTGTTTATGACTTGAGAAGGAGTTGATGTTTCCTCCTATTAATTGTGCATTTTGTTATGTTTCATGCATGATGGGCTGCTAGTCTTGAGTCTTTATTTCCGTAAGGTGTCTATAGCGTCATTCGAGGACAAATGCTCCCAAGGGGGAGATAATGTGATACTCCGGAAAATGGTACGTTAATCTAGATCCTAAACGTGATTATGAACGTCAAGTATGAGGGTTATTTGGGTCAAGACCAAAGGGGCAAGTGCAAGGCAAAGGGGCCAAGGCAAGTCCAAAGGCTTTGCTTGCCCCTAGCTTGTTGATACTTCCCTACCTTCACGAGTGGGACCACGAGTCGTGGTTGTAACTCCCCAAAAACTAGTGAGTTGATCTAGTGTGTTGAAGAGTCTTGTAGTGGAGTTTGGAGTGTTGTATGAGGGTTAAAACTTGTAAAAATGTTTCCCACACTTATAATAACTTGTTTAGGGGTTAAACGTCCGGGTACGACTCCCCAAGGACCACCCACTTGAGGAGGACCCCAAAACAGTCCCCAAAACTGTCCAACTTTAGTGACCTATGGTTGCAAATCATTTCCCTTAGATCAACCTATGCCCCACTATTCATGGGCGTAGGTCAGGGCTTGAAATACCCTACAAATTATGAGCCCCAGGTCCAAACCACGGACCCAAAACACTTTCAGTAGGCCCATCCACGGTCTGTGGATGAGGATCTCGTAGGTTCTGCCAATTTTGGAGTTTTAGTTTTTAAGTTAGTGTTTAGGGGTTAGTTTAGTAATTAGTTGAGGGGTTAGGAGGGATGATTATTTAGTTAATTAACCTTCCATAAATAGTTAATAGACCCTAAACTAATCATTTTAACTCATTCATCTTAGAACTCTCAAATTACTCTCAAGAAATTCTCTCTCTAGAATCAAAGAAGAAGAAGAAGAAGTGGGGCAGCATCTAGGTCGATTCACCATTCATTTAAAGCTTTGTTTAGGGCATTGATTAAAGGTATGTGAAGCTTAATCATCCATGGGTTCTTTAACCCATAGAGCCCCCATAGTTTCCCCTCAATTGTGAACTCAAAAACCCAATTCTAGCTAGGGTTGTGATTGCATTGTGGGTAGGGTTTGGGTGTGATTCCAATCTAGTGGATATCACCCAATTATGATTGATTTAACTTTGTTTAAGTTATATTGTAATGATTTCATGTGATTTCTATGATGAACCCTAATCTAAATTGATGAATGTGATCTTTGTGGGTTGATGCCATTAGAGGTGGAATTGAAGGTCCATGAGTGATCTTCCTAAATCAATGTTGTGTGTAGTAATTGATCAAGATTAGGATTACCTAGACATGAATGAAACTAGACTCTATACTACATGATTGATCTTGGCTTGTAAAGATGAAATTGAACCTTTAAGGCAAATTATGACTAGAATCACCTAGTATTAAAGAATGTGATTGAATGTCTTGTAATCTAGGTTCATAATATGCTTTCATGATGTAGAGTCATTGAGAATGAGGAGTCATAGTAATGAATGATGATCGTTAGGGATTAAGAAAGAAGCTAATGTGATCAACTTTAGATCCTAAGGCTTTGAGAGTAAAATCTGCATATGAGTCCAAGGCTAGTGAATAAGATTGTGTTGAGAGACCTTTACTTACTTAATTCACCATATGAATCATAGATGGCAGGAAGTGATAGGATCACTAAGGTCATGAGGAGATCCATGTCTAATGAAGAATTCTAGACATGTTGCTAAACATGAATAGGAACTTAACATGAAATACTTCTCACATAGAATGATTCTTGGTTGAAAGGTTTGCTTACCTAAAATGAATCTAAGTCTTAAGACTATAAAAACGTGATGAGGCTTGTGGTGATTCCCCTAAATGACCTTTGCATGATAGGAATGTGGGGTGAATTCCCTTACTCCTAATTAGTTAAACATGAGGTGATTACCCATGTTATGATGTGGGGAGTGTGAGGTGATTACCCTTTTATATATGTGTGACTCCCAAGGCAAAAGGTGATTACCCATTAGCCTTTGTGTTGATTATGGAGGCGATTACCCATAATCCTTATGTATTGATATGGAGGCTAGTACCTAAATCAGCCTAAAATGAATATGGAGGCGAATACCTATATTCTTCTAATAATGAACATGGAGGCGAACACCTATGATTCATTGATGTTTATGCCTTGAGGTGACTTTCCCTTTGCATTTATGAACATGAGCATGACTAGTTCGGGATAGTAGGTCTAAGTACCTATCTACTTCATGCATGACTAAGAGGTGATTACCCTTGTTTTGATGATGTTAAGAGATGATGAACTTGAATAATGAACCTAGACATGATAAAAGAAGTACCTCATAGGGTCCAACTTTATCATTAACTAAGATTATGCTTTAAGTAGCATTTCCTAGGGTTCAACCTTAATGAGCTAAGATGTACCTAGTATAGTATCTCTTAGGGTTCAAACAAGAAGAACTAAGATAGACTTAGTAAAGTGTCTCCTAGAGATCCAATGCTTTGAAACAAGGGCTAGTCTCTAATTTAAGGAACATGAGTATGATGACCTAAAGAAGTACTTAGTATGAGTAGTAGTATGGGATGCCACTTATGCCTTGCACAACTATGACTAAAGGTTACCTTATGAGTGTTGTCTTACATGAGTGATGTTTGATGTATTGTTTCTATAGAAGCCTTCCAAGATAGGATTGACTAGAGGTGATAATTCTTTTGTCTACTTGAAGTAAGCCAATAGTCATACCAAAGGAGGGTGAATATGACTAAGATGACTTCAAGGTTATGCTTAGTGTTGAGGGTATTATGGGATACCTTTCATACATTGCACAAGTGTGCTTTGAAGTTAGGAGTAGGGTGCCTTTATGGTAGAAAGGCTTAAGACTTAACCATGCCTATAGACCATGATTAGGATGACCAAAAAGGGATACTTGGCTTGGGTGGTATTATGGGATGCTATTCATGCTTTGCACTTGTATACTTTTGAGGTTACTTGAGAATGGTTCTATTGTGGCATTGATGACTAAGAGTCAATTGTGCTTATATTGTTATGATGTATCTCCAATGCTCATTAAATATATCTTATGTTGACTTGTGTTTATATGATGCTTGTGTTGATGATTATTCTATGGATATATTGATTGTGTTAGGACCATGTTATTATCTCTTATGCTTATGTCTTATGTTGACTAACCATTTGAGATGCTCTTATGTTGTTGTGCTAGCTTTCAAACTTGGTACATTTTGTACTAATGCATATTGCCTACATTCTAATCAAATGTAGGTTTGGAGACTTGAGTTGCTTGGAAGACAGGTTTCTAGAGTTTGCAAGGAGTTGAAGATCTTGGTGAGTCCTCATAGCTTCGAGGACACCAACCACTTTACCTTTATGTGTTTATTTTCATGTTTTTAGACTTTGTATGGGCAGCGTCCCAAAGACTTTTATTCATGAGTTTAAATAGATGGTTTGAGACAAAGGTTTTAGTAAGACTTCCGTTTGCTTTATGAAAAATGACTTTGATTGTCAAAGTTTTGAATTTTCATGTATTTTCTATTATCTTATGTTAAGAATGTGCTAAGGGCTTGTATGCGACCCCTTCGGGGTCAACTACGTCATGTTACGTCTAGGGGGTACCCCTGGGTCGTGACAGTGGTCCTCACCACGGCTCATGAAGGCAGCTCGTGGACTTGCCTTGGCCATGAAAATGTGGCCACCATTTTCCCTAGCTACTACCTCAACTTCCACGGCCATCACCACGACCATGGGAGGTGCTCGCGGGGTTGTCTTAGTCAATGAACAAAAGGCCCCAAGTGGCGAGGCTATTGCCTCAAGGACCATGAGAGGGACCACGACTTGTGGTCTTCACCACGACTCGTGATGCCCCTCATGGTGATGCCTTGGGCTTGAAAGCCTCATGCCACCTTAGAGGGGCTACTGCCCCAAACCTTCATAGACAAGACCACGAGTCGTGGTCCTCACCACGACTTATGAAGGTGCTTATGGCACCTGGGTGTGGTCCTTAAATAAGAGACAATTGGGTCATTTCCTTTTTAGTCCAATTAAAGTAGGGGTGTTTTGGGTATTTTTAAGGGAAGTTTATATGTTGTTTTTAAGTCAAATTTCATAAGACTTGGTCATTATTCACAAACATCCAACTGAAATCAAAACTCTCTCCTTTCTCAGTATTTCTCTCACTAGAATTCCTCCATTGAAGAACAACAAGAACTTGAAGAATAGGGCTCAAGAATCAATCTTCTCAACTCCAATTCGTGGGTAAAGCTTCAATGAAGGTATGTGAGTCTTGATTCATGGAAAACCTTTCTCCATGAAGCCCTTCAACTCTTAATTTTGAATTTGGTAGATTCTTCCAAAACTAGGGTTTTCAATCTAGCCACGGGTTCTTCCTAAAAACGATTTCATTGGGTTAATTGTCTTATATTATGGATGATTTGATGTTTAATGGTTATTTTTATAGTAAAACTCCTCATGAACCCATGAATTACCCCATAACCCCAATTTCATGAATTGTGATGGGTGTATTGATGCAAAGTGAATACTATGAATTGTGTTTATGATATTTTAGTTATTGAATATTGTTTTATTCATGCCTAGTGTAGTAATTCTAGGTGTAATTGTGAAACATGATTCATGACCCTTGAAGGTGTAAGTTGCTAGGTTTTGTACATGTTGATGAAATATGTGTATGAACTTATGATTCACTTAGAAAGTGAAGATCCTATGACTATTGTGTAAATTGAGGTATTGTTGAAAGACCATTCTTCCCTTACCCTTACACTTGATTATGTATGGATTGTCTAGGATGATGATAATGTTTTTGTGTTGATTGAAAGACTATTCTCATGAAACACTATGAACAATAATGTGAAAGGCTTACTCAAATGTTAATGATTGATCTAAGGTTGAAACTACATTCTCACTTCACTGAATCTATGAGCTATTTTATGAGTTGTATTGAATGAAGGGCAAAGTATTCCTTCACACATGTAAATGCAATTGAAGACTAATTATGTATAATTTGGGAAATAATGCTTAGCATCGAGTGGATATGATCAATGAGGTAGAGGCCCTCCCGTCAATACAATAGGCCGGGTCATCTAGATTATTCTCATGAGATGGGAACTCCTCCGCCAATACAATAGGTCGGGTTTCTAGAAACAATCTCCCTATCCCATAACTATGTGCCCACATAGGTCTTTAGCTAGTGGATCCACCTAAAATCTAATACATTTAGTTCTACCTTAGGCAAATAGGACACCTTCTTTCGGTGTGGGGTTACATGTCACCGGATTCTATGTCGCTTACATGGTCTATGTCGGTTATGACTAATCTTCCCTATATGACAAGATAATGAATATGATACGAACTTTACTTATGACTTCTTGGTGAGTTTACTTAGTAGGAGTGGGGGTATGGGACTTCACTCTTACATTGCACAAGTGGACTTAGTAAGGGATTATGGGATGGTTTTCTTTATGCTATGATGAAACATGAATGTATGCATGTATGCTGAATGGATAGTTGCTATGAATGACTTTCCTTATGTTCAAGTAATGTACATGACTATTTCCTTATATATGACTATTGATTATGATGAGGTCTAAAGGTGATATGTATGACTAAATTAGCTTCAAAGGAGTACTTGGTATGGTTGGTATTATGGGATGCCAACCATACATTGCACAAGTGTTCCTTAGAGTTGCTAAGGTAATGTTTTCTCTATCTATTAAGGATAAATGTGATTATGACTTGTGTTTTACATTGAAAGTGCATGTTGATTTCCAAACTTGACAAATGCATACTTTTTAACAAAAATGTCCTTTTTATCATATTTCAAGGATTTTATGCATGCCTCCATACTTAGTACTTTATGTGCTAACCCATTTCTTCTACATTTACTATGAGTGTAGGTTCCGATCGTTGAGACGTACTTCCATTTCCTTCAAGTGAAGATTGGGTTGACTATTCCCTAGGCTTGGTGAGTCCTCAAGTTCGAGGACAAGATGTTATTGCTTCTAGTTTCTATTTGTACTTTCTATATTCAAGACTATTGATGTAAAGGGCTATCTCCCTAAGTTTGTATTCCTATGTTTTAAATGGTGATGGAGACAAGGTCTAGACTCTTATGATTTTCTTTTATGAAAAAGAAGTTGAACTTTGATTGTAAAAGTTTTAAATTTTCCGCATCATTCTTATGGTTGTATGTGTATGATTATTCTAAGGGCTTGTATGCGATCCCTTCGGGGTCAAATACACCGTGTTACATCTAGGGGGTACCCCTGGGTCGTGACAATCTAGCTCTTTTAGAGACAGTATATTATTTGTACGACCACATACACTTTCTTTTGCAATTGGGATCAACAAATTTTTAGCACCGCTACTAGGGACTTAGAAATTAACTATTCTTCTAGGTTATACTTTTTATTTTTATTTATTTAATTTAATTTTTTTTAAGTAGTTTTTTTTCCGAACTTCAATTTTTTTTTCTTTGAATAATTTGGTACTTTTATGTATATGTATGATTGAGATAAATTATAGTTGGGTGAGGAGTATTCTTATAAATATCCTTGTAATTATTTTAATGGACACCACATAGAGATCGAGTGTCCTATATGTCATATATGTGGTGGCCAATAAGAAGAAGAGGGTCAAGCTAGGTCAAATTTCCTCCATTGTTTCAAGAATTGTGAGGGATTTATAACAAGGTATGATATCTTATTCATCCTTGGGTTCTTCCATCCATGGAGCCCTCCTAGATTTCCCCCAATTGTGAAGATAAAACCCACTTCTAGCTAGGATTTCTTCCTATGTTGTGGGTAGTGTTGAGTATGATTCCAATTGAGTGGATAATACTTCTTTATGATTGATTTAGCATTGAATAATGATATTATGATGAATTTATTTTTTTCCATGGTTAACCCTAGTCTAATTGATGAAATTGATATTATATGGGTTTATGCCATGAAAGGTGAAATTGATGATTTATAGATTGATCTTCTAAAATTGATGAATTGTATGGTAATTGTTCATGAATATAAACACGTAGACATGAATTGAAGTAGATTATATCATACATTATGGATCATGACTAGTAAAGCTTGAAGTTGAACCTTTATGATGAATTATGACTAGAACCACTTAATAATGAAGAATGTGATTAGAATGCCTTGAAATCTAGATATGAAAGATGATGGCAAGAAGTAAAGCTTTGAGAGTAAGGCTTGTAGTTATGAATGATGACTGTTAGGGTTTTGAGAGTAAAACTAATATGTTGAAATTTCGAGTGTTTAGTTGCAGAAAGTGATAGAATCACTACAATCATGGATTGGTTGTCAAGGACATCCCTTCAAGAGGAATGAATCAAGTAAGAACTTAATAAGCTATCTTGTGCTATGTATACCTGTAACGACCCTAAAAATGAATAAGTTAAACTAGAGCCTATCGTGTGTGTGTTTGAGTTTGGTGTGAGGTTTGATGGTGCTTTATGTTATCCGGAGTCATGGTTGAGGGGTTTAGGGGGTTAAACATCAAGGTATGACTCCCTATGGACCACCCTAGGGGTCCTTGAGGAGGACCCTAAGCTTAACCCCCAAGGCTGCCCCAAATGAAGAGTGTTGCCAAAAGTTTGGTGACCTACGGAAAGGGTCCACGCCCCGTAGGTCCATCCACGCCCCGTGGATGGCTTCCGTAGGTCAAGCCCCTCTAAAACAAGCCACAGACCCATACCACGGAGCCACATGATAGTCCGTGAATGGAATCTCGGTCCGTGGGTCCAGGGCGTGAACCATGCCTATGTTTGTTGTCTAGAATCGGCCAAGCCAAGGGTGGTTCTGTAAATACATCCCTTGTCTAGTTAAGTGCATGGACGGTTATTTTAAGTTTATTAAGGTATTTTAAGAGTATTAAAACATTAAAAAACTATTTTAGATTACATTCTTCAAATTCCCCAAATAACCCCCCACCCCCCTCTCAAAATATCTTTTCTCTCGAACTCAATTCAAGACCAAGAGAAGAAGAAGAATTACGGCTTGAAGAGGAGGGATATATGAGTATATTTTCATGGATTTTATCTATTAAGGTTAGGTGATACTTCATCTATGGTTATCTTTCACCCTAGAGTCAATTTTAAAGAAGTTTTCAAGGTTTTCAAGTTTCTCAAAAACCCCAAGTTTCACTCAATCTCATGGGTGCTTGCATCAAACGTTTTCAAATGATAAATTATAATTATACTGATATTTATTTTATGATTTAAGATGAAAATAAGATATGAACGCATGATTTCTCTCAATTCCTAAATTGTGCCTTCTGAAGTGGATTTGTTGATTATGAATGGATGTTGATGGATTTATGCATAGATTGATTTAGATTGTTGAATTGTATCATCATATATGCCTAATTATGGTGAATTGTTGTTTAACTGAGGATTTGTGATCATAGCCTTGTGAAGGCATGTTTGACCTAATTTCATGTTAAAGTAGAATTGTGCTTGAATTGTTGATCCACTTGAATGGTGGAGGTGTTTACTTACTATGTACATTGTGATCATGGCCTTGAAGGCATAGTGTGAGGAATTGAAGTATTATCATGATGTTGTATAAATGAATGTGATATATAGGATATGCATGTGATTTCAATGATAAAATGATGATTATGTATTCAATGTATTTGTGTTAGTATTGAAAGGCTATTTCTCAATTTGACACTCCTGAATGATAATGATGGAATATGAAGGATTTCTATGGTGAATGTTGAATCTAGAATCGGTAGGCTCGTGCATCCTTTTCATATATAATGAATGTGTCTTCACTTGATGAATATGAATCGATAGGCTATGGCATTCCTTTCATATATGAGTAATGAATGTGTCTTGAATTGATGAATATGAATCGATAGGCTTAAGGCATTCCTTTCATAAATGATCTAATGTAATGAAGACTCTAGAATCAATAGGCTAATGGCATTCTTTTCTTAATGCGTCAATGTACCATGAATCGATAGGCTTATGGCATTCCTTTCATGAATATAAGAATGTAATGAGGGACCATGAATCGATAGGCTTATGGCATTCCTTTCATGAGGACTCTATAGCTATCCTTCAATGTACCATGGATCGATAGGATTATAGCATTCCTTCCATGTGTAATGATGTAACTTGGTTCGATAGGCCAAAGGAATTCCTCCCTAGTACACTAATGTAATGTGAATGAAATAATCTATGGGAATGTACGCTAAGCACCGAGTGGATATGGTTAGATAGAAACTCTCCCAATGTTAGGCTAGAGTTCTAACAAATATCTTCCTATCCCATAACTATGTCCCCACATAGGATATTAGCCAGCGGATTCCATCTGAGCTAATGTTACCATTCTACCTTAGGCAAGTAGAACACCTTTTACGGTGTGGGATTTCATGACACCGGATTCCATGTCTAGCTCAAATGGTCTATGTCGGTTAAACGCTTATTCCCATCATGCGAGATATGCACTCTAGTTACTTGATAGGTACTACAAACTATAGGTAATAGTATGTGATTCAATCTATACATTGCACGAGTAGGCTTTGAAGGGGATATAGTGAGTTCTCTAAGTCTTAATGACTAAATGTATGAAAGTCCTCTAAATACATGAATGTGTCCTAAATGAACCTAATGAAGAATGTTGGCTTAAAAGCTTAGATGTAAAGATGCATGCTATACTTGGATTGTAATATGAGTTACTTCTTTGTCAGGACATATTGTATAAGAATGTGCCTTGTCTATGGTGACTTCAAAGGAGTAATTAGTGTGAGTAGTTGTAAGGGATACAACTTGCACATTGCACAAGTATGACTTAGATTTGTCTTAGATGTTGGTCTTAATGTGATGGTGTGACTTATGTATTGTTTATGTCTCCTATATGCTTTATTGTGTAAAGGTGAAAATGATGAATGGTAAGTTCACTTATAGTGACCTTAAGGTGGTGCCTTACTGTGGGTGGTGGTGTGGGACACTATACATACATTACACAAGGTATAGCTTGAGGGTTACTTGATGTGAAGGCTTAAGGTAAAGGTAAAGGTTTATATGTTGATCTTGTTCAAATGTGAAAATGTGACTTGTATGTTGGTTGTGACTTATATTATGCCTCTTTTATCAATGTTCATGAAGTTTTACTAAAATGGCATAAAAGCATGACTTTCAAGTAAATGTCCTTTTTAAGCATGTTTTTGCATGGTCATCATACTTAGTACATCTATTGTGCTAACCCTATTCTTCCCCTTTTCTTACTAAAGTGTAGGGCTTGGAGCTGTTGGTGTTCTATGCTTGATGGATAGGTTTCTAAGGTGCTAGAAGATGAAGACTTGGTGAGTCCTCATAGTTTCGAGGACAAAACCCATTATGTTCCTTTTATGTCTTTTAGTTTTTTGTTAAAGCTTTTGTATGGGCTAAGTCCCAATGTTGTATTCAAAGTATTAGATGGTTTGAGACATAGTATATAAAGTCTAGAAAGTCTTCTGCTTGCTTTTTAATGGAATGTCTTCGATTGTAAAGAAAGATTTCAATTCTTCTCTATTTTCCTATGTTCTTATGTTCAAGAATGCTATGAGGCTTGTATAAGACCCCTTCAGGGTCGAGTACGCCATGTTGCATCTGGGGTGTACCATAGGATCGTGACAAACATGGTATCAGAGCACAAGATTTTGGAATGGTCTTAGGTTGTCTCAAACCATATCTAATAGAGTCTTGTTCATAATATGAAGCGCGCCACATTATGAATAGAAGGCTATTGGGTGTGAAGAAAGTTTCATTTCTTCATTCTTCAAGTCGTGCCATAGAATTTAGCTCTATAATGGTTCTCTCTTGTTCCTTATCCGATGGTCTTTAGTGTTTGACCACTTGAAAGGAATATGTTAGAAGGTGTGAGGGAGGAAAGGTTGGTTGTGCTGCCAATTATGACTATGTGACTTGATAGATGTGAGATGGAAGATTGTGATGTTGACTTTAGTATGAATGGGTTGCTTTATGGTTTTGTGTGTTGTTGGTGTTTATGATGAGTTTTGAGGTATGTTGAAAGAGTTAGTGAAATGTGGTGTTTTTAGGAATGCCTAGGTGTGATGATTATGAAGGTTTAGTGATGTTTTACTTCGACCTTAGAATGGAAAGAAGTGAAGTTTAGAAGAGTTGGTATAGGCTTTCTCCTAAGTGGGGGATAATGTGCCTAGATGGTAAGGTCTTTGAGTGTCCTTGATGTTCATGAGTTAGGCTTGATTGATGTTCTCACCTTAAGAGATGTAGTGAGCGTGAGAATTTTAGACTCGTTGTGGTAGACTCATATGAGACCTTGAGTCGTGTTGCTAAAGTTGTTTGTGAGAAAGAGTTGCTTAATAAGGACCTTCCTAGTTGAAAAGCACCAGTGAGTTGATGGTTTCTGTGAATGTCATGATTGAGGTTCATATGTGATGTCATGTTGACCTTAGTTGGGTTTTCTCCTAAGTGGGGGATGATATGTTGAGTAGTAAGGTTGTTGAGAGTTCTGATATCCTTACCTCTCTTTCTGTATGTACCTTTTCAAGCCTAGGACAAAGAGTTCCTTTTGGCTTGTTTCATGTTTTTGGAGTCATGTGTGACATTGAGTTTCTAGGTTCTCCTTATTTTATGCATGTTCTAGTTGAATTCTTGTTTAGTTGAGAAAGTGAGTTTTTCATGATTCATTGTTCCTCATGTTGTGCCTTTAGTTTGAGTTGTCTATATGCTTCATGAGGATAAATGTTGAACATGCCTAAATGTGCTTTATTGAAAAGATGCATAATATGATTTTATGAGAAAATTGCTCAAATGTGTTTAATGATGTTCGTAATGAGCATGATGTGATTTGGAGAAGGAAGTTCCTCCAATGAAATGAGAAATGAGATGTTTTGGTGCATAATGAATTTGTAGATGTAGTTCCTACCTTCTTGTTTGCATTGAGCCTTTTGATGTGGAGTTGATGTTTCCTCCCATGTTTATGCATTTATGTTGATGTTGCATGCATGATTGTGGGCTGCTTATTTTGATTCGTTACCCATTAATGTGTTTAAAGTGTCATTCGAGGACGAATGTTCCTAAGTGGGTGATAATGTAACGACCCTAAAACGAATAAGTTAAACTAGAGCCTATCATGTGTGTGTTTGATTTTGGTGTGAGGTTTGATGGTGCTTTATGTTGTCCCGAGTCATGGTTGAGGGGTTTAGGGGTTAAACATCAAGGTACGACTCCCCATGGACCACCCTAGGGGTCCTTGAGGAGGACCCTAAGCTTAACCCCCAAGGCTGCCCCAAATGAAGAGTGTTGCCAAAAGTTTAGTGACCTATGGAAGGAGTCCACGCCCCGTGGATGGCCTCCATAGGTCCATCCACTCCCGGTGGATGGACTCCGTAGGTAAAGCCCCTCCAAACTAAGCCACAGCCCTAGACCATGGATCCACAACATGGTCCATGAATGGACTCACAGTGCATGGGTCCAGGGCGTGAACCATGCCTGTGTTTGCTGTCTAGAATCGGACAAGCCAAGGGTGGTTTGGTAAATTCCTCCCGTGGCTACTTAAGTGCATGGACGGTTATTTTAAGTGTATTAAGGTATTTTAAGAGTATTAAAACATTAAAAACCTATTTTAGATTTCATTCTTCAAATTCCCCAAATGAAAACCGCTCCTTCATAAAATATCTTCTCTCTAGAACTCCATTGAAGACCAAGAGAAGAAGAAGACTTAGGGCTTGAAGAGGAGGGCTATTTGAGTGGATTTTCATGGATTTCATCTATTAAGGTATGGTTATCCTTCATCTAGGGTTAGCTTTCACCCTAGAGTCAATTTCAAAGAAGTTTTCAAGGTTTTCAAGTTTCTCAAAAACCCTAAGTTTCACTCAATCTCATGGGTTCTTGCATCAAACGTTTTCAAATGATAAATTATGATTATATTGATGTTTATTTGATGATTTAAGATGAAAATACTCTATGAACCCATGATTTCTCTCAATTCCTAAATCGTGCCTTATGAAGTGGCTTTGCTGATTATGAATGAATGTTGATGGATTTATGCCCAGATTGATTTAGATTGTTGAATTGTATCATCGTCTATGCCTAATTATGGTGAAATGAGTATTTGTGATCATAGCCTTGAGAGGGCATGTTTGACCTAATTTCATGTTAAAGTAGAATTGTGCTTGAATTGTTGATCCACTTGAAAGGTAAATGTGTTAATTATTATGTACATTGTGATCATGGCCTTGAAGGCATAGTGTGAGGAATTGAAGTATTATCATGATTTTGTATATATGAATGTGATATGTAGGATATGTATGTGATTTCAATGATAGAATGATGATCATGTATTCAATGTATTTGTGTTAGTATTGAAAGGCTATTTCTCAATTTGACACTCATGAATGATAATGATGGAATATGAAGGGTTTCTATGGTGAATGTTGAATCTAGAATCGGTAGGCTCGTGCATCCTTTTCTTGTATAATGAATGAGTCTTGACTTGATGAATATGAATTGATAGGATATGGCATTCCTTTCATATATGAGTAATGAATGTGTCTTAACTTGATGAATATGAATCGATAGGCTTAAGGCATTTCTTTCATAAATGATCTAATGTAATGAAGACAATAGAATCGATAGGCTAGTGGCATTCCTTTCTTAATGAGTCAATGTACCATGAATCGATAGGCTTATGACATTCCTTTCATGTGTATAAGAATGTAATGAGGGACCATGAATTGATAGGCTTAAATGATGTAACTTTGGTCAATAGGCCAAAGGCATTCCTTGCTAGTACACTAATGTAATATGAATGAAATAATCTATGGGAATGTAGGCTAAGCACCGAGTGGATATGGTTAGATGGAAACTCTCCCAACGTTATGCTAGAGTTCCAACAAACATCTTCCTATCCCATAACTATGTGCCCACATAGGATATTAGCCAAAGGATTCCATCCGATCTAATGTTACGATTCTACCTTAGGCAATTTGAACACCTCTTACGGTGTGGGGTTTCATGACACCAAATTCCATGTCTAGGTCACGTGGTCTATGTCTGTTAAATGATTATTCCCATCATGTGAGATGTGCACTATAGTTACTTGATAGGTACTACAAAGTGTAGGTTGTAATATGAGATGTTATCTACACATTGCATGAGTAGGCTTTGAAGGGGCTATAGTGATGTAACACCCCGTACGAAACTAGTAAGACCTAGCTATGGCTTGACTGAATCTAGTGGGTTGACCTAGAGCCTCACATGTTAGTTTATGGTTGGAAACATGTTTAAATGATGAAAAATGGCTATTGAAGGTAGCTCGGTGACTTTAGAGGTCAAACGTCAAGAAACGACCATGACGTACCAAAACTAGTCTTTGGTGCTAGTGTCTTGTCATGGTGTTTGGTGTGTTATTTGAGGTCTAAAACCCATAGGAGTGACTCTTATTTATATATGGACATGTTTAGGGTCCAAATGACCGGGTACGACCCCCCAACGACCACCCAAGTGGTCCTTGAGGAGGACCCAACCTTTGGCCAAAAGCTGTCAAAAACAGCTTGACCTACGAAGGCAATTGACGAGGCGTCAATTGATCCACGCACCGTGGAGTGAGGTAGTGGATCAGCCCTACAACTTGACTTGGTTTCCTGCAACAGGTAATCCCCAGTCACAAACCACTAAGGCAGTCCACGCCACGTGAACCCACCAACGGTTCATGGATAGGGGTTCTGTAGGTGCTGCCAATTTCCAGCCCTCTAGTTGTAGGTTGGTGATTTGGAGTTAAGTTGGTTAATTAATTAAGTACTTATGGGGTTGGTTATTTATTTGATTAATCACCTTAATAGGCTAGCAAGAACCTAAGCTAAGTCATGAAATCACTTAGAACAAAATCCCCAAAACAGTCCCCCATGCTGCCTTGGCAGTTTTGCTTCCTCACCTTGGTGGTGATCCACGGAGCCATTCCACTCCCCGTGGACCAAAACATTGTCCGTGGATGGACCTCATGAGTCCATAATTAGTTTTCTTAGGAGCCTGCAGCATTTAGAGCCACAGTCCCAAACCACGGAAGCCAACCAACTGACCAACGGTCCGTGGAAGGCTAGCCGTGGATGGGAACTGTTTTGACAGTTTTTACTTAAGTTGAGGGTTAGTGTTTTAGTTAGTTAATTAATAAGTGGTTAAGGGAGGTAGGTTAGGTGGTTAATTAATGGACTATATAAGCTTATAGGACCCTAAACTAATCCATTAATTCACCACAATTCAAGACCCAAAAACATAATCCAATTCTTTTCCTCCCAAAATTCTCTCTCAAACCTCTCTCAACTCAAGACTCCATTGAAGAACCTGGAAGGAGCTTAGAAAGTGCTTGTAGATGGGACGTTTCACACAAAATTCATAGGGGTTTAACTAAGGTATGGTTGCTCTTCACTCTTGGGATCCCTTTCCCCAAGAGGTCCTTCCAAAGATGGTTTTTTCAAAATCCCCCAAATTGTAGATTTCAATCCAAAAACGTGGGTCTTCTTTCTAAATGTTGAATTGTTGTTATAAACTGATTTTGATTGATGATATATGAACAAATATGGATGAATTCATGTAGTGTTGGTGATTTTTGAAGAATCCCCCATGAGACCATGTTTCCCCTTCTTTCTCCAATCCTAACCCTAGTTTGTGTCGAATAGCGATTGAAGGTTATGAATTGAATGTGATGCTATGTAATTCCTATTTGTATGATGATATTACCATAAATTATGTATGATTACTATGGAATTAGGGTTAAGTCTTGAATGGGGCTTTCAAGGCTATGAGGAGATGATATCAGTGTGATTTTTTATGTATTGTTGAATGTACTTGCTTAATTCATGTATGATGAAGTTGGATGATGGTTCCCTCTTCCCTCTAACCCTATTTGGTAATTTAGCATGTTA
Organism: Solanum gracilifrons; assembly: GCA_029582605.1. NCBI lineage: Eukaryota > Viridiplantae > Streptophyta > Magnoliopsida > Solanales > Solanaceae > Solanum > Solanum gracilifrons. Next base: position 1,972 of record JAJOOH010003732.1, on the reverse strand, counting down.
TGATGAGATGCAATGCAAGTATGAATGTTGTGAGATGTTGGTATTATTGTTGTTATGTTGAATTAAAGGTAATTCATAGTAACACAATATGAACATGCTATGAGTAAATGTGTTTTATGTGAAAGGTTTTCCCACACATGGACACACACACATGAATGAATGAAGCTATTGCTAATGTAATGAATGTGAGTCACTTGAAAGGTTTCCTCAATTGTACTCTAAACTAGTCTATGTTATGCATGGTATGATAATGTGAGAGGTCATTCTCATATGATGAAGGTTATTGATGAAAGGTTTTCTCATCTATGAACTCTTGAGATTTTATGACTATATGAGGGGTATTCCCCTAAAGGTATTCTATATGACCTTAAATGGTAATGTAAAGACTAATGACTACTTTAAAAGGTGAATTACTTAGATTGTAATGATGTTATACCTAATGTGTTGTTGTGTTGTTGATGACCTAGTTTCCTCATCCTTAACCCTCTACACTTGAATTAGCTATGAAGTATGTATGTATGTTATGGTATGAATACTATATGATTGAAAGGTAGTTCTCATGATTATAATGTAATGAAAGGTGAAAGGTTTACTCACCCACTAAGTGTTTCTAAGGTGAAAGGATTGTTACTCACTTATGAACACATATGAGCTATTATCGTAAGATGTCTACATAAGAGTCTAGTAAAGGCTAATGTGAACTTATGTGATGACTAAAGATGATTACAAAAGGGAATTAGATACTTAGCACCGAAAGGGAATGTAAATGAGATGGGGGTCTCACGTTTAGTAAGTACGGCTCCCCACATGGGTTTCCTCACGTTTAGCAAGTCCGAATTACCCACGGTATGTGTTGTCTCATGAGATGGAAACCCTCACGTTTAGTAAGTTAGGGTTTCTAGAAGCAATCTTCTTGACCCTTAAGTATGTGCCCACATTGGACTCTAGCTTAGTGGATCCACCTAGATAGCTATGTACAAATGGTTACACCTTAGGCAAGTGTTAACCCTCTCTTTTCGGTGTGGGAGTAGAACACCGGATTTCATGTAGCTCTCATGGTCTATGTCGGTTATTGCAATATTTCCCTAATGTAAAAGTAAATGAAGGTAGGAACTCTTACTAGGGCTTTCTTAAGGGTTTCTACATAGTGTAAGAGAGGGTATGGGACTTCTCTTGCACATTGCACATTGCACATTGCACTTGTGGGATCCTAAGGGATGGTTGTAGTAGTGTTCTCTTATGATTATGATGATTATGACTTATGTATGTTGAAGCTATGTTATGTATGATCATGATGAAGATGGTTTACCTATGATATGGACCATTTGAATTATGACTAAGATGTATGATATGAACATGTTGCATGAACTATGCCTTAATGGTGTTGTTCTGTCTTATTATGAAGATTATGAATAATGCATGCTTTAATTGTATTATGTTAATGATTGACTTTTCTTGATATGAACTAATGTTTGTGAATGCCACTTTACTATATCTATGACCTATGGATAATGTCACGCCCCAAACTCAAAGGGCGCAACTGACTCCTAAAGCCAAAACTCAGGCCCGAGCCGACCCTGCTGAACCATTTGCTACTAGCGCATGGTAGTCACATGCAATTAAGAAAACAAACAAGTATATCTCGGCTTAAAACTAAGCCCTCGGCCGGCAAGGCCCCTATCTACAAAAGAACCAACTACTCCCAAGAGTTCATATAAAGAAACATCCAACTAGCACAAAAGTCCTGATTGGGCCATCGAGGCCACCATGATATCTATACCAAAACTAAAAACAGGTAAATATCAGTATAATACATCAAACACCTTACAAGCTTCAGCAAACCAACAACATAGGCTAGCATGGCCATAACGTAGCTATAAACCCCACACACTAGTCTGCAAGCCTCTAAGAGTAGTAAAGATTGGTGGGACAGGGCCCCAGCCTACCCATGAGAATATATACAACAAAAGGT
>JAJOOH010003731.1:0-55303 GCA_029582605.1 Solanum gracilifrons | reverse complement strand
AAGAATCAAGTTTCTTAGGGTTTCAAACTTGTTTCGAGGTAGGTGATGGTTGTGATTCTATGATTGTGTGATGTATGCTTGTTCTTGATTATTATGATACTTGTATCTATATGAATGTTGCAATGTTGATCACACTTGTTGTAACCGAGATATTGAATGATGATTTCTATGAAATCATGACTTAAATGCATGATCTTGATGATATACTTGTTATTGTGATTGTGGTGTGTGAATGGGATCGGTTGCCACGTTCCGGCCTAACTAACTTGGATCGGATTGTCACGTTCTGACAGAAATATGGGATCGGTTGCCACGTTCTAGCATAACATTGGGATTGGTTGCCACGTTTTGGCATGCTAACTATTTTGGTTTGGGTTCCATGAGAGGACCAATGATTTGACATAAAATGTGAAGTTGTTTGTTGTTCGTAAATGTTGATAATATTGTATATGTTGATATATATGCATGTGATTATAATGTTGTTTGACTTGTTTATGTTGCACTAGTGGAATAGCTGCGTGATCCTACATATACACTGTGGTTGTGTACTGATTCTGCACTTGCTCTTATTTTTGTTGAGTACATGGTATCTTCAAGCGGCTATTGACATACCTCGCTTAGAAGATCAGTGATCGTCGTTCGAATTCAAGAGTGAGCCAATTCTTTCGGGCTGCCATGGAATTCTCTTTCTTTTATGTCCACTATTTCTGGACTTAGACATTTGTTTAGTTAGTTCATTTAGTTTCGGGTGTATCCCTTCTTGTTTAGACTTGGATCATTTATTTAGATGTTTTGGTACATTGACTTTCAGGTTCTAGGTTATTCTTCTGCGTTTTTAGTTATTATTGTTAAACTTTTGTTAGAGTTTATGGGAACTCTATTTTTATTTCCTTAGTATTTAACTTGTTTCTGTAACTTAAATTTCTTAGTTTTTAGATTATTTGCTTGGTTGGGTTGTAGTAGTGGTTTTCCCACCAGAGTGTTAGTGTGGGTGCCAATCACGACGGTCTGGGTCGTGACAAAGTTGGTATCAGAGCCTAGGTTTGTTGATCTTGATGTACCGAAATGAGTCTAATAGAGTCTCGCAGAACGGTACGGGGACTCCTTTACTTTTTTTCGAGAGGCTATAGAACTTTAGGAAATCTCTCCATTTTCTCTTGTCTCTTTTCGTGCTATGACTTGATTCCAATTGGTATTTGGCGATTCAAATTGGTATCTAACTTCCTTCACTCTTTTGTTCGTAGATAGTTAATACTAGGTATAACGGTGTTAGTCCCGTAGCTCCTGTCAATGCTCCAACTGAGGAATCTGCAGCGAGATGTCACAGTCGAGGTAGGGGTAGAGAAAGAGCTAGGGGTAGAGGTCGTGGGAGAGTAGCGCCTGTTGTCAATGAGGTGCCGATTGATAATGTTTCTATGAATGAGAACCCACCTTCGTATAATGAGGAGATAGAAGAGGATATTGAGGTTAGAGATGTCAAGGAAAATGTACAAGAGGAAGAGGTTCCAACGGAGACTGCGGTTGTTCCTCCCATCGATCCGGTGTTAGCGCAATTGATTATAGCATTATTGAAAGGGTTGGATGGTCCTAGAGTGCTTCCATCTACTCAAGCAACTCAAGCTCCTACGAACCCTCCTGTTGCTAGCATTGCGCCCAAGACGAGTGGAAATGTAGGTATTGAAATTTTCTTTCGTCCTTTGTTGGGTTCCGTTACGACTGGTAATGAGCATGACATGTTGACTAAGTTCTTGAAGCTTACGCCTCTGGATTTTTTGGTTCTGAAACTGAAGATGCTTATGAGTTTATCTTAGACTGTTATGAGAGGCTGCATAAATTGGGTATTGTTCACCAACATGGGGTTGAGTTTGTGTCTTTGCAACTCCAAGGGGAGGCTAAGTAGTGGTGGAAAGCTTATATGGAGTGCATAACTTCTACTTTACCTCCACTTACTTGGACCTAATTTCATGCTCTGCTTATGGAAAAGTATGTGCCTAGAACCTTGAGGGATCATAAGAAAGATGAGTTTATGGCTTTAGAGTAAGGTGGCATGTCTGTGGTTGCTTATGAGGCCAGGTTCCATGCTTTATCTAGATATGCCACACATATGGTTACTACTGAGGAGGAGAGGATCCGACTATTTATTAGAGGTTTGAATATTGAGTTGCAAGTATTATCTGTTCATATGACTTCTGCAGGGAGAAGCTTTAATAAGGTGACGGATTATGTGAAGAAAGTGGAGGGAGTGAGGCGAGACAGTCAAGTTAAGGCTTGGGCGAAAAGGGCCAAGAATTCGGGTAACTTTCAAGGTTCTTACTCTAAGGGGTCTGGAAGGCCAACACTTGCAGCCAAGCTAATTCAGTCCGCTTTGCCCGCCTCTACAGGTAACTACTCGGGAACTCCATCTCATAATTTTCAGGATAGTTAGATTGTCGCTCCTTCAATGGGCAGCATACCATCTTTTGATCGTTCTTGCTACAATTGTGGAGAACTTGGGCATATGAGGAGAGATTGTCCCCACCCACGTGTGTTAGATTCCTCGCAGCAGCAGTCTAGAGTAGTGGTACCCGCGGGGAATGGTAATAATGGTAGAGGACATCTACATGGTGGGAGATAAGGTAATCAACGAGGCCGTGGTGGTAGAGGCAATGGTAATGGAGGTAGGGGTAATGTGCAACTAGGCATGGAAGTAGCTCATCAGACCTAGTATTTTACCATGGGGTGTATCAATGTTGTTCGTGAAAAAGAAAGATGGTTCTCTCAGAATGTGCATCGACTATAGCAAGTTGAACAAGGTCACAATCAAGAATAAGTATCCCATCCCCAGGATTGATGACTTGTTTGACCAACTTCAGGGTGCTAGTCATTTCTCAAAGATAGACCTCACATCGGGTTATCATCAGCTCAAAGTCAAAGATATTGACATTTCGAAGACAGCCGTCAGAACTCGGTATGGTCATTATGAATTTGTAGTAATATCATTTGGACTAACTAATGCTTCTGCAGCTTTTATGGACTTGATGAACAGAGTGTTCAAGCAGTACTTGGACTTGTTCGTTATCGTCTTTATTGATGATATCCTCATTTAATCTGGGACTATGGACGAACATGTGAGTCATTTGAGAGTTGTTCTGCAAACTCTCAAAGATCGCCAGTTATTTGCTAAGTTTAGTAAGTGCGAGTTTTGGCTGTAGTCAGTTGCTTTCCTTGGGTATATAGTATCCAATAGATAGACTTAAGACAACCCAGAGTCACCAGAAGTCTTATGCAGATGTAAGGAGAAGGGAACTAGAGTTCCAAGTTGATGATTGGGTTTTCTTGAAAGTGACCTATGAAAGGGGTGATGAGAATTGGCAAGAAAGGAAAGCGCAGTCCCAGTTATGTAGGCCTTTACCAGATCTTGAAAAGGATTGGTAAAGTGGCTTATGAGTTAGAGTTGCCAACATATTTAACAACAGTGCATCCAGTCTTCCACGTTTCACTATTGAAGAAGTGTGTGGGTGATCCAACATCCGTAGTGCCATTAAAGAGTGTGACTGTGAAAGATAGTCTTTCTTATGAGGATGTACCAATTGAGATTCTTGATCGCCAGGTTAGAAGGTTGAGAAACAAAGAAGTCACTTCAATCAAGGTTTGGTGGAGGAGTCAGTCCATAGAGGGAGCTACTTGGGAAGCAGAAGTAGCCATGAAGTCCAAGTATCCTCATCTCTTTCTTTCCGATTCCACTCCAGCTTGAGGTATTAGTTCCTCTTCAGTTTTTCAGTCATTCATGCGTAGAATCAGTCTTAGTATCATGTTCCTTCAATTTGTACTTGCATTTTCAACGTATTTGCATGATTTTTGAACTTAGTTCAGTCAGAAATCAGCTTCTAGTGTTTAGTGGTAGGGTTGCAGCTCATCCCCTCAATTTCAGCTAGTTTACTCTTCATTTGAGGATGAATGTTTCCAAAGGGGAGATAATGTAACACCCCGTATCCGAAGCAAACCAAACCAAATTGCAGATTTTAGAAGCTACAGGTGCCACCTAAAGGCACCACCTACGGACCGTAGTGTGACCTATGGTTTGTGCTGGTGGTCCGTGGTTCACACCTGTAAGCTCCCCCAGAACTCTGCACGAAAATTCGGCTAGAGGTCGACCCACGGTCAAGAACTATGGACCGTAGGAGGACCCACGGTCCGTCTTGTAGGTCTGTGGTTCGCACCTGCAACCCTCCTCCCAGAAAGCTCAAATAAATCAGCTAAGTGTTGACCCACGGCCGGACCTACGGTCCGTAGGTCAGGTCACGGACCGTGGATCGATGCCTCAGAATCCCAGCTTTAGTTACGAACGATGGTCGACCAGCATAGACCGTCATTCAATCGATGGTCCGTCAGTTCCATCCGTCAGTCACTCCGACATCAGTTAAGTCAGGGGTCGTTTGGTCTTTTCCTTATTCGTTTGACCCCTAAACTACGTCGTTAAACCCTAAATTATGAGGTTTTAGTCAGTTTAAGCCTAGAATCATAACTAGAACTTACCTAAGTCAAATCATTAATCAAACTTAGAAAATTTAGAGCATAAGAAGAGAAAAGTGGTCAAGAACCCTAATTCAAGGACGCATCAAGAGTCCATCAGTTCCAACCTCGAAATCAAAAGATTTCCCCGTGGAATTGGTCACCAGGTATGTGGGATTTCACTAGTGGGTTCATTTCACCCATTAGGTCCCTAGATTTCAGTCAGATTCTTGATTCCCTATTATCAACTAAACCTAGGGTTTCTAGAACTTCAGCAGATTATCATGAATTTGTTATTTACATGTTTCAAATCAGATTATCATGTTATTACTTCATTTGTCGCATGAATTTTAGAGCCCTACTTGTGTATTTCTTTAGTTCTTGAATTACACATGCTAGGTCAGATATTTCAGTATTTCAGATATACTTGCCTCAGTCTTGAATGCATCATTATCAATATATTAATATGCAATCTCAGTTTGCATGTCAGTTTTGAGCTATCTAATATTTACAAAAATTCAGTCATAATGTGTTAATCATTTAATTTATTGGGAGTAGCATAATTCCGAGTTGGACTAGGGTTAGTCACCCATATAGTCCCAGAACTCCGAGCCACGTAGGTTGTAAGTCCCCTATGTGGGCATCATTTTAGTGATCACGCCAGCATGCCTCTACACCTTTGGTCGAGTGTATTGGGTCCTCTCGATGGGGCATATACATCGGACTCCACATTTAGCTCATGTGGTTTTATTATCGGTTGTTAGTAGCTCCCACAGTTCAATCAGACTCCATTGCATTGACCACATATCAGTATAATCAGTATTCAACATCAGCATGTCTAAATTTGGTCATTACATTATGTTAGCGCAATATTCAGTATCTATACCATGTTCAGATTATACTCTTGCTTCATTGCTTGTTCAATTATATGTTTATTTCAGATTTGCTCTATCCTGCATGCTCAGTACCTTTCAAGTACTGACACATACTTTTTGCTACATCTTCTTGTGATGTAGGTTCAGATTCTCAGCATCCAAATCACGCTTATATCGGTTCCCGATCCCCAGTTCAGCAGCATCAGTGGTGAGTCATCATTCTTCGAGGACAATAGTCATGTTATCTTTCAGTTTTCATTGTTTTAGTTTCAGTTTAGCTAGACTTAGCTGGGGCATGTCCCATCACTTCTAGTCAGTTAGAGACTATTTTTAGACATAGTTAGATTCAACTTAGTAGTTGAGTTTGTTGTTTCTTGTGTATTAAAATCTCAGATTTGTGTTTTAAATTTTAGTATATGGATATTTCCCATCATTTCAGATTCATTTATGATTAGCTTCCGCAACAGTTTTATTTCACAGTTTATCTTTAGTATGCTCATGATTATGCCAGCAAGGTTAGCTTGGGGTCACTTGTGATCCTAGGTCCCGTGTTCGCGTCTCGGGAGTAGCTCAGGGCGTGACAAAATCTGTCTCTTTAAATTACTGGTCATAAAATATTACTTGTCATAAAATACACATAAGCTTATGATATGTTGAAATAAAGGTAGTAAATCTAAGTAATTAATTGCTAATAGAATACAAAATGATATTATGTTGTTAGAGCCTATTTGGGTTTCTGCTAAAAACTGCTTATTTCTAGAAACACTTTTTTAAAATGACTTTTTTAAAAAATTATTTGTTTTTGGCTAATTCATTTGAAAAATTCTTTTGATAAGAATATTGTGTTTGACTAATCTTTTTATAAAAAAGTGCTTTTAAGAGTCAAATTATGAAAAATGGTAATTATCAATGTACTTTTAATACTAAGATTATTTTATAGAGAGAAACTATTTTAAATGGCTATTCCAAATATTTTGATTAAAATTTTATTTTAATTAAATTAAAATTTAAATATTCAATTTTTGAATCAATATTATACGTAAATAAATGTAACACCTCGGAATTTGGAAAAGGAAAGTTTTCACTTATTAGCTACATGTTGTATTCTACGGATCCATTCTACATGTCGTAGATGCTTCTGTAGAACGTAGAGTGCATTCGTAGGAAGTGGGTCGAATTTTGGGAAATTTGAAGTCCCAATAACTTGATCAATCTTTGATCAAATCCGGTCGTGGAATGTTCTACAGACCGTAGATGGGTTCCGTAGAACCAATCTAGACTTGGTGAAGTTTTGGGGTAAAATTTCAGTTCTGCGGTTTGGGGATACGGAACGTTGGAAAATATCATCGATGTTAGATGAATTTTAGGCCCTAGTCACTCAAACTACGGTTGACCAGTATAGTCCGTAAGAATTCCTACAAGCCATAGGTTGCAATCGTAGGTCTACCATACAGTTATTTTAAAGAATATTTGGGTCTTTTTCCGTAAAAACCTCGGAAGTTGGAAAGTCCAAAAGGAAAGAAAAATGCAGAAAAATTGAATAAAACAAGTTTCTACGAGTCCAACCTACGAACCGTAGGAATTCCTATGGGTCGTAGGAAGGAAGTCATAGACCAGAGTTATGTTTTGGAAAATTATGTTTTTGAAAATTGGACCTACGACTTGATAGAACGAACTGTAGAGAGTTTGACGGATCATAGCACGGACTAGTAGAATTGATTTAGAGTTTTGATGTAGGAACTCAAGTAGAAAATAATTTTATTAGATCATGATGCCATATTAATTCCTCATATATGATTTCGACTTATTCTCTTTCAACGATGAAGGCTTATATCAACATTAAGAAAAAAAATCTAATGCTATCGAGAATGATTTTTTTTGTTCAAAACACACTCATCCCTTTGGGCCCCAACATAAACCTCTCAAATAAGTCCCAAATGGTAAATATAACTTCTACGTATTTAGGGATAACAAAAAATAATGTTAAATCTAAAATTCATAATTGGGTTGAAACATTATTAATAAGAGATGCCATTTAATCGAACATTGAAAAGTAAAATAAATTATAAATTTGTGGATAGTTATAAGAAGTTTTTTTGTTTTAATTTTTTTTCACACACCATTTGATACTCATTTTTCCTTCCAACTAATGTAGATTTGAGTCGAAAAGAGCCATGTTGGGGGTAAAAGGCTCCTACCAGATGTTATTTAATCCTCAAAGTCCGAACCCCAAACTTTTATTCAAGAGTGAAAATTACTTTCCACCTACCACTATATTAAATATTTTTACTATTAGAAAAATAAAATGAAATTAGTTACAAACTTCATCGCTAATCTGTCACTAAATATCTCGTGACTTATCATATCTTATTAATTAATCGATAAAAAATATAAATAATATTTTTTTGCTTAACTACATAATTTATTCGTCTCTAATTTCTATTTTTTGTAGATAAAAAGAAGAAAATGAACTTACCTTTTGAAATTGTAACTTTAATTGTGTTAGAGACAAAAAAGTTTGCAGTTAAATAACAAAATTTATCTCTCAAAGTTATTAAATAAATTTCGCAATGAATATACCTGTAGATTGTATATTGATCTAAAATTCTAAGTTGATTATTTACTCTTAAAAATGATATAATTTATTGGTCATTTAAGTGACTACCAAATGACTTTCTTGAACAGTCAACTTCATCTATCCATTTTAATTTTGAAGATGCAAAAGGCAAGTAAATATATGTGATAATAATGATTTATATAATTTATTATTACATTGTTTTGACATGTGTCATTTTATATGCTACATTGGTTTGATAAAATTACAAAATTGCTCTATTAATGACGCTTGTTTGAAGGGAAAAAAATATTGTTCAACTTTTAATTGCAATTTTTATCCCTCAACTTTTAAAGTTAAGCTTTTCCACTTATAAAAAATATTGTTCAACTTTTGATTTCTATTTGTTTTTATTTCTTCTCAATCATTAAATGGACATGTATGTTTAATCAATTAACATCAATAATAACCACTTTTATTGCATAATTTTGTTTAACAACGAATTTGACAGGTACAAAGACTTTGATTGGTTCCTGCTGGAGTACAAACACAATCATGAGGCATCGAACTTGCTGGCCAGTGAAATAGAGCTAGATTTCCACAACTAATATTAGCACATACATCATTAGTCGTAAAAGTTCCTGGGCAAAATTTAGTATCATCACCTGATACAAAATAATGAAAAGATTACACATAAATCAACATGATTAAAAAAATGAATAATGAAAACATATATCTGAAAACATACTTATAGATAAATAATTTCATATGCATTTGATAAAAAAATAATACCTAGTGAATGGTCAAACAAAGTGAAAAATATTGTCATAGAGAAAAGAAAAATCATAGTGAAGCTCTTCATGTTTTTTTCAATATTTTACTTTTGTATGCTATGAAAGTATGAATTGTTGATTGCATTTAGGACTCTTATATAGGGGATGAAGGAAGATATGAAATTATGATATTAATTAGTATAATCTTTAGAAATCTATATTTTCTAAATTACTTTATAAAAGATATAAATGAATTTATGGTACTAGTTCAACTAAGGCTAGTAAATATGTATCTTTAAATTACTGGTCATAAAATATTACATGTCTTAAAGTACAAAAAAGATTATGATATGTGGAAATAAAAGTAGTAAATCTAAGTAATTAATTGCTAATAGAATACAAAATGATATTATGCTATTAGAGCCTATTTGGGTTTCTGCTTAAAACTGCTTATTTTTAGGAACACCTTTTTTAAATGACTTTATAAAAAAATGCTTTAGAAAAAAATTATTTGTGTTTGGCTAGTTCATTTGAAAAATGCTTTTGATAGGAAAATTTTGTTTGACTAATCTTTTTTTAAAAAAGTGCTTTTAAGAGTCAAATTATGAAAAATGGTAAGTAACAATGTACTTTTAATACCAGGATTATTTTATAGAGAGAAACTATTTTAAATATCTATTACAAATATTTTGATTAAAATTTTATTTTAATTAAATTAAAATTTAAATATTCAATTTTTGAATCAATATTATATATAAATAAATGTAACACCTCGAAATTTGGAAAAGGAAAGATTTCACTTATTAGCTATTGTTTGTGTTCTATGGATCCATTCTACAGTCCGTAGATGCTTCTACAGACCGTAGAGTGTATTCGTAGGAAGTGGGTCAAGTTTTGGAAAATTTGAAGTCCCAATAACTTGATCAACCTTTGACCAAAACCCGTCGTGAGATGTTCTACAGACCGTAGATGGGTTCCGCAAAAGCAATCTAGACTTGGTGAAATTTGGGGTAAAAGTTCAGTTCTACGGTTTGGGGATACAGACCGTCGGAAGGCCTCATCAAAGTTAGATGAATTTTAGGCCCCAATCACTCAAACTACGGTTGACCGGTATAGTTCGTAAGTGTCACGCCCCGAGCGTACACCCTAGGCAGGACTGGCACTCGAAGACCATTGCTGGCCCAAGCGAACCCTAGGCCTGGCTTACTTAACTCAGCGGACGATGATATTCATATCTATAATGATCAATGAACTTAACTGAATTGAATAGAGAAATAACTGAGAATGTTTTAAAGATTAAACATTCAATTTGGCCAAAAGTAGCAACCCAAGTCTTAACAATATGAAAGAATAATGAAAAGACTCAAAGGACTAATATCTGACTGTCTATGAAGCCTCTAAAACAACTGAGATGGATGTTGGGACAAACCCCACAACATCGTAATGAGCTAACTTGAAAGCAATGAAAATAGATCCTCCGGAATGCAAAGAGGCTCACTGACTGACTCTGAACTGCTCACTAGATCAACGGTGCGTTGGGATGCCGATCCTAGTTACATGTGTCTGCATCATAAGACGATGCAGTCCAACTGGCATTAGTACATTTAATATACGAGTATGCGAGTTGGAACGCTACAACAACATAGGCTTGAAAGAGATTTTGAAAGAAACACTTACCTTGGTTCTTCTCAACTCATAAATACTTAAATAAACTCATTTCAATATAAAGTTGTTTGAAACAAGTGCCATATAAAGAAAAGTTGTTTAAAAACATGATGTCAACTCTGTGTATTTAGAAAGATTATAACAACTCTGTATGTATGCAAAGATACAATATGAACTCTGCTTGTATATGAAAAATACAGATATATCTGATGTATATAAAGATACAAAATAATGTTGTGGGCGTTTCTCAAACTGACAACCATCACATAAGAGCTATTGTAATGATACAACGATCTCCCTCACGTTGCCAGCGCATCCTATACCCGGCCAAGGGTATAGGACCTGAATGACTAAGTAGATCCACTAGTCTATATGATAAGGGTTCATCTAAAAAGTATGACCCTTTTCTACCCATGATGGCTACATGGTTTAAGGGGGCTGATAGTTGTATGAACTCTTCCCCATCAGTGCACAATACTACTCCCAAAAATACACTAGATCTTTATGTTATTAAAACATGCTTCTTTCTGTAATTTGAGATTAGTTCTCAAAAACTTAGCTCAAAGGCTATCCTGGAAATTAAAGTTTCCTCTCATGTTTCATTTAGAAAGCGATTACACTTTTCTGAAAACTAACCCAAAGGCTCTTTGGAAATCTCAGTTTCCGTTCTTATTTAAGTGTGAAACCATTTTTAATCTCTTTGGGAATACACAGTCCCCAGATACCTTTGAAGAAATGAACTTCAACTTTACTTTTTACTGAACTCAAAACTTAAGTTTTAAAACAAAGTTAATATGTTTGCAAAAGACTTTTGGAAAACTTTAAGAACTTCTCTTGACTTGACTCTTACATCTTTTGACTTTGATCCTAACTTTCCTTGTATTGGATTGTGGATTCAAGGTTCATGATCTCATATTTATGGATGATTTCATGATGTTTAGATGTACCTTAGAGTGTTGGAATCAAATATAAAACATAGGTATATTGCTAAGGAACACGTACGAAAGGGTGGGGAACGAATGAGGGGAACTGACGTCCCTGGCGCTCTGAGAGGCACGGGGCGCCAGCTTTCAAAGTTCAAAGAACTTCCTGAGGCGCTTTGGCTGGTGCGACGCGCCATAGGCCAAAGTGCACAGGAAATTTTCTGGCGCTCTGGCAAGCGCGACGCCCCTAGCCCTTGCCCAGAAAATCCCTGATTTTTCTCCTTCGTTTTTCACATCTGAACCCTCTAAACCTCCATCGTTCTTTCCCCAAATACTTAGGATAATTAGTACCCTCAATACCCAATAGATTTAACTCGAAAAACAACCCAGAAACACGAATCAAATCAGCACTAGGCATTCAACAATCAACCAACAATAATTCAACAATGTTCTTCAAGAACTTCACTTTATTAACATTCAAACAACTCCAATTTTTGCTGAATTGAATCAAGTTTGGCGTGTGGGTGAACTAACCCAACACTATGTGATCTCACATACCTTGTAGGGATCACCCCCGACGAATTCCACTCGCAAAGTTTGAACGTTCTTAGAGATATCTTGATTTCTTTCCTCTTTCCTCTTCTTTCTTCTCCTCTCCAAACCCTAGCGTCAATTCTAATTTTTCTAAACTGAATAAAGTCTTGTTTTACCCCAATTAATTCCTAAAAAAGAAATAGGCAAATTAGGTAATGAAAAGACTAGTTTACCCTTCACATATTCGGATTTGGACTTTTCTTAATCCAATAATCCATTTTCCAAAAGGCATAACTTACTCATACGAACTCGAAATCACGGAAACTCGGCGGCGTTGGAAAAATAATTCCAAGTGCTTTCCAACCATGTCTTGAAGTACACCTAAATCATCCTGAGCTAGGAGTTATGGCCGTTTGAAATTGACCAAAGCTCAACTTTTTCCTAACTTAAACAAATTTCCAGATTTTCATTCTTTCCAAAAATGACTATTTCCAATTATTAGCTTCTTCCTAGTTATTTCAAATTGCGAGATGTTACAATATCTCCCCCTTTGGAACATTCGTCCTCGAATGAGATTACTCCTATTAGGTTAATAGTGGTAACATCAAGTTCAAACACTCAACAAGTAAAGCAATTACAACATGCTAACTTATAATTTAAAGAGTACTACGAAGATAATTAGTACCTTGGTCTGCATTTTCTCTGGACTCAAAGAGATGTGGATATCTCTTTTTCATATCTTCCTCAGCTTCTCAAGTAGTTTCCTCAACAAATTGGTTCCTCTAAAGAACTTTGACTGATGCTACCTCTTTTGTACTCAACTTGCGAACTTGGCAGTCTAGAATATGAACATGAATCTCCTCATAAGACAAGCTATCCTTGATACCAATATCTTCGGTTGGTATGATAAGTGAAGGATCTTCCATGCACTCCTCCAATGTGGAGACATGGAATATCGGATGAACCGTTGTTAACTCTTGTGGTAACTTCAATTCATAAGCTACCTTGCCAATCCTTTTGGAAATTCTGTAAGGACCAACATACTGGGGGCTAGGTTTCCCCTTCTTACCCAAACTTCATAACACCCTTCATGGGTGAAACTTTCAAGTACACCCAATCACACAATCCACCTTGATACCTCAAAACACTATCTCCCCCTTGTTCAAAAGCCATCACTTTTTTCTTATGAATACTTTCCTTTAATTCAAGCAATAAAGGATCTTAGTCGTGCTTTCCTTTTACTTTTGACACTAATGATGATTCAGTCTCATTTATCACCACCACTCCTCCTTTTGTGGAATCCATAAGTAGAACTCGTAATCGTGCCAGTCTATGCACATCTTTTGCTAACTCTCTCTTATCTTCCTCAACATGGCGGTACTACCCACAGACAACCTGCATAAGGCATCAGTAACAACATTAGCCTTGCTTGGGTGGTAAAGAATACTCATGTCATAACCCTTGAGTAATTCTAGCCACCTCCTTTGTTTGAGATTAAGCTCTTTCTGACTAAACACATATTGAAGGCTCTTATGATCGGTGAACACATCCACTGCACACCATAAAGTTAATGACGCCATATTTTCAAAGAAAATACTACGGCAACGAACTCTAAGTCATGTGTTGGATAGTTCTTCTCATGAACTTTCAACTGTCTGGAGGCATAAGTTATAACTTTGTCATTCTGCATTAATACACAACCCAAACCAACTCTAGATGTATCACAATGCACCACAAAGCCTTGCGTACCTTCTACTAAGGTCAATACTGAGGCAGTAGTTAACCTCTTCTTCAATTCCTGAAAGCTTTTCTCACAAGCTTCAAACCATTGAAAGTTCACTGTCTTCTGAGTCAATTTGGTCAAAGGGGATGAAATAGATGAGAACCCCTCTACAAACCTTTTATAATATCCAGCCAAGCCCAAGAAACTCCTAATATTAGTTGGAGATGTGGGTCTAGGCCAATTCCGCACTGCCTCAATTTTTTGAGTATCAGCTTTAATTCCCTCTCCAGACACAAGGTGGCCTAAGAATGCCACAGATTCAAGCCAAAACTCACACTTAGAGAACTTGGCATACAACTCTCTATCTTTCAAAGTCTGGAGGACTATTTTGAGATGACTAGCATGATCTTCTTTATTCCTTGAATAGATTAGTATATCATCAATGAAGACGATAACACGTATATCTAAATAAGGTTTGAAGACTCTATTCATAAGATCCAAGAACGCTGCTGGCACATTGGTCAAACCAAAGGACATGACCAAAAAATCATAATGACCATATTGGGTTCATTCCCTTACTCTCAACTTATGGTAACCTGATCTAAGGTCTATTTTCGAAAAACAAGAAGCACCCTCAAGCTGATCGAAAAGATCATCAATTCTCGAAAGATGATACTTATTCTTGATGGTAACCTTGTTCAACTAACGGTAATCTATACACATCCTAAGGGAACCATCTTTCTTTCTCAGAAACAAGATCGGAGCACCCCAAGGTGAGACACTTGGTCGAATAAAGCCCTTATCTAATAGATCCTTTAACCACTCTTTCAATTTTTTCAACTTTGCTGGTGCCAGTTTGTATGGTGGAATAGAGATAGGACGAGTATTTGGAAGAAGATCTACATCGAAGTCTATCTCTTTCTCAGGAGAGACTCTAGGAAGATCATCTGGAAAGACTTCTAGAAACTCTTTTACTACTGGAACTGACTGAATATGAGGTACCTCAACACTTGAGTCATTAACTCGGACTAAGTGATAGATACACCCCTTAGAAACTAACTTCCTTACCTTAAGATACGAAATGAAATGACCCTTAGGCACTGCTGAACTGCTTTTCCACTCTTAGACTGGTTCATTTGGAAACTGAACTTGACTACTCGAGTTCTACAATCAACTGAGGCATAACAGGCATGAAGCTAGTCCATACCAAGAATGATATCAAAATCTACCATGTCCAACTCAATTAAATCAGCCATGGTACTCTTGTGATTGGCGGAAACGGGACAATCACAATAAACTCTCTTTGCTAGAATAGACTCACTAACAGGCGTAGAGACACTAAATGGTTCACTAAGTTGCTCAGGAATAACATCAAAGTTCATAGCAACATATGGAGTTACAACAGATGAACTCGCTCCTGGATCTAGTAAGGCATAAGCAGTAAAGTCAAAGACTTGAATCATACCAATGACAACATCTGGTGAATCCTCTTGCTCTTGGTGACTGTTGATAGCATATAAGCAGTTTGTTCCTCCGCTAGTACCAAAAGTAGCCCCTCTAGGTACAACTCTGTCTGGTGGAGCAACTGAAGAAGACTGTGCTCTATTGCCCATATTACCATTACCTTGCATGTTCTCAGGATAGTCCCTCATAAAATGACAGTTCTGACCACACTTGAAACAACCAGTAGAGCCCTCACGACAAATACCTGGGTGGTTCCTTTCACACTTAGCGTAGGCAGGAGGCTTACTTCCCCTTTGAGCCATGCTACCCTGAGAATAGGCATGCTTATCTTTGAACTCATTCGCTGATGTCTTAGCCCTCTTATTCTTAAACTCTTCTCTATCCTTCAGCTTATACTCCTCAACTTGTTGTACATGGATCATAAGCCTTGCTAGGTCCATATCCCCTATCAACATAACTTCCTTGCCTTCCTTGCTTGAATGACGAGACAACCCAACAATAAATAAACTCATCCTGCTCCTCATGTCAGCAACCATCTCCGGAGCATAGCGGGAAAGTTTTGCGAACTTCATACTGTACTCATGAACACTCATAGACTCCAGATTAAGGGTGAGAAACTGTCTTATCTTTGCCTCTCGCAACTCATGAGGAAAGAAACGTCCGATAAGAGCACTCTCAAACACAGCCCAACTTACTATTGGTGCATCCTCAGCCATATTCTTTTTCCATTGATCGAACCAGATTCTAGTGATACCCTTCATTTGGCATGCAACTAGTTCCACCTTCTCCGCATTAGAAATATGCATCACATCAAATAACCTTTTCATCTCCTCAATGAAGTTCTCCGGATCCTCACTGACACTTGAACCTGTGAAGCTTGGTGGGTTCATCCTTAAAAGCTCACGGATCCTTGAAGTATCAGCCATTTCCTGTCGATTACCTCTCTGTCTAACTTGATAGGTCACAACTTGACTTAACATCCGGATAGCTTCACGAAAATCAGCATGGTTGATCTCTTCTTGGGTTTGCACTTCTAGGGCATTTGGTAACTCTTGTTCCTCAACACTCCTCAAAGCTGGACGACCTTTGACTGCTCTTTGTAGAGGCACGATCCTCTGAAAATATGCGCAAGAACGAATTAGAAAGAAACTTTTAGAGATAAACTCTAACGCATGAAATGAGTACGAAAATAGTGAAGGAATTCGTAAATGAGGTAGCCTCCTAATTATAGATGAGGTGCGCTTCACACCGATAACTAGGAATCTATAGACACGGCTTCATAGACTCCCTAGGACTCTTGAACTCTGTGCTCTGATACCAATTTTGTAACGCCCCGAGCCTATACCCTAGGCGGGACTGACACTCGAAGACCATTGCTGGTCCCAAGCGAACCCTTGGACTGGGTTACTTAACTCAACGGAAGACAATATTCATATTTATAATGATCAATGAACTTAACTGAATTGAATAAAGAAATAACTGAGAATGTTTCAAAGATTAAACATTCAACTTGGTCAAAAGTGGCAACCCAAGTCTTAACAATAAGAAATGATAATGAAAAGACTCAAAAGACTAACATCTGACTGTCTATGAAGCATCTAAAACAACTGAGATGGATGTTGGGACAAACCCCACAACATCCTAATGAACTAACTAGAAATAAATGAAAATAGATCATCTGGAATGCAAGAAAGCTCACCGACTGACTCTGAACTACTCATTGGATCAACGGTACACTGGGATGCCGATCCTAGTTACTTGTGTCTGCATCATAAGACGATGCAGGCTAACTGGCATCAGTACATAAAATGTACGAGTATGCGAGTTGGAATGCTACAACAACATAGGCTTCAAAGAGATTCTGAAAGAAACACTTACCTTGGCTCTTCTCAACTCATGAATACTTAATTGAACTCATTTCAATATAAAGTTGTTTAAAACAAGTGTCATATAAAGAAAAGTTGTTTAAAAACATGATGTCAACTTTGTGTATTTAGAAATACAATAACAACTCTGTATCTATGCAAAGATACAATATGAACTCTGCTTGTATATGAAAAATGCAAATATATCTGATGTATATAAAGATACAAAATAATGTTGTGGGAGTTTCCCTAACAGACAACCATTACATAAGAGATATTGTGATGATACAACGATCTCCCTCACGCTGCCAGCGCATCCTATACCTGGCCAATGGTATAGGACCTGAATTACTAATTGGATTCACTAGTCTATGCGAAAAGGATTCATCTAAAAAGTATGACCATGTTCTAGCAATGATGGCTACATGGATTAAGGGGGCTGATAGTTGTATGAACTCTTCCCCATCGGTGCTCAATACTACTCCCAAAAATATACTAGCTCTTTGTGTTTTGAAAACATACTTTTTTTTGTGATTTGAGATTAGTGCTCAAAAACTTAGCTCAAAGGCTATCCTGGAAATCAAAGTTTCCTCTCTTGCTTCATTTAGAAAGCGATTACTCTTTTCTGAAAACTAGCCCGAAGGCTCTTTGGAAATCTCAGTTTCCGTTCTTATTTAAATGTTAAAACATTTTAAATCTCTTTGGGAATAGATAGTCCCCATATACTTTTGAAGAAATGAACTTCAACTTTACTCTTTACTAAACTCAAAACTTAAGTCTTAAAACAAAGTTAAAACGTTTGCAAAAGACTTTTGGAAAACTCTAAGAACTTCTCTTGACTTGACTCTTACATCTCTTGACTTTGATCCTAACTTTCCTTGAATTGGATTATGGATTCAAGGTTCATGATCTCATATTTATGGATAATTTCATGATGTTTAGATGTACCTTAGAGTGTTGGAATCAACTAGAAAACATAGGTACATTGATAAGGAACACGTCTGGAAAGGAGGGGAACGAATGGGGGGAACTAGCGTCCTTGACGCTCTGAGAGGCGCGGGGCGCCAACCCTCAAAGTTCAGAGAACTTCCTGAGGTGCTCTGGCTGGCGCGATGCTCTAGAGGCCAAAGTTCAAAGGAACTTTTGTGGCGCTCTGGCAGGCGCGACTCCCTTAGTCCCTACCCCCTACCAGAAAATCCTCGATTTTTCTCCTTCGTTTTTCATCTCTAAACCCTCTAAACTTCCATTGTTCTTTCCCCAAACACTTAGGATCATTAGTTCCATCAATATCCAATAGATTTAACTCAAAAAACAACCTGGAAACACGAATCAAATCAACACTAGGCATTCAACAATCAACCAACAAGAATTCAACAATGTTCTTCAAGAACTTCAGTTTCTTAACATTCAAACAACTCCAATTTTTGCTGAATTGAATCACGTTTGGCGTGTGGGTGAACTAACCCAACACTATGCGATCTCACATACCTTGTAGGGATCACCCCCGACGAATTCCACTCGCAAAGCTTGAACTTTCTTGGCGATTTCTTGATTTCTCTCCTCTTTTCTCTTCTTTCTTCTACTTTCAAGCCCTAGCGTCAATTCTAATTTTTCTAAACAGAATAAAGTCTTATTTTACCCCAATTAATTCCTAAAAATGAAATACTCAAATTAGGTAAGGAAAAAAAACTAGTTTACCATTCACATATCCGGATTTGGATTTTCCTTAATCCAACAATCAACTTCCAAAGGGCATAACTTACTCATACGAACTCGGAATTACGCAAACTCGGCGGCGTTGGAAAGCTCATTCCAAGAGATTTCCAACCATGTCAGGAAGTACACCTAACGCATCCTGATCTAGGAGTTATGGTCGTTTGAAATTGACCAAAACTCAACTTTTTCCAAACTTAAACAAATTTTCAGACTTTCAGTCTTTCCAAAAATGACTATTTTCAATTATTAGCTTCTTCCTAGTTATTTCAAATTGCGAGATGTTACAGTAAGAGTACCTACAAGCCATAGGTCGCAATCATAGGTCTGCCATACAGTTATTTTAAAGGGTATTTGGGTCTTTTTCTGTAAAAACCTCGGAAGTTGTAAAGTCCAAAAGAAAAGAAAAATGCAGAAATATTGACTAAAGCAAGTGTCTACGGGTCCAACCTACGAACCGTAGGAATTCCCATGGGTCGTAGGAAGGAAGTAATAGACCAAAGTTAAGTTTTGGAAAATTAAGTTTCTGAATATTTGACCTACTACTTGATAGGATGAACTGTAGACAGTTTGACTAGTCGTAGCACGGACTGGTAGGAATGATTTAGAGATTTGATGTAGGAACTCAAGTAGAGAATAATTATTGCCCTTTGTGATCATAATAGGGTCATGCACTATCAAAAATTGAAGAGATCACGAGGCTTCTTATTAGACCATGATGCCATATTATTTCCTCATACACGATTACGACTTATTCTCTTACAAAGATGAAGGCTTAGATCAACATTAAGCAAAAAAATCTGATGTTATTTAGAATGATTTTTTTTGTTCAAAACACACTCATCCCTTTGGGCCCCAACATAAACCTCTCAAATAAGTCCCAAATGGTAAATATAACTTCTATATATTCATGGATAACGAAAAACAATGTTAAATCTAAAATTCATAATCTGGTTAAAACATTATTAATAAGAGATGCCATTTAATCGAACATTGAAAAGTAAAATAAATTATAAATTTGTGAATAGTTATAAGAAGTTTTTTTGTTTGCATTTTTTTTCACACAGTGTTTGATACCCTTTTTTCCATCCAACTAATGTAGATTTGAGTCAGAAAGAATCATTTTGGGGGTAAAACGCTCCTACCAGATGTTATTTAATCCTCAAAGTTCGGACCCCAAACTTTTACTCAAGAGTGAAAATTACTTTCCACCTATCACTATATTAGATATTTATACTAATAGAAAAATAAAATGAAATTAGGTACAAACTTCATCGCTAATCTGTCACTAAATATCTTGTGAGTTATAGTATCTTATTAATTAATCGATAAATATGAGATATAATTTTTTTTGTTTAACTACATAATTTGTTTGTCACTACTTTCTATTATTAGTAGATAAAAAGAAGAAAATGAACTTACCTTTTGAAATTGTAACTTCAATGGTGTTAGCGACAAAAAAATATGCAATTAAATAACAAAATTTATCTCTCAAAGTATTTAAAGAAATTTCGCAATGATTATACCTATAGATTGTATATTGATCTAAAATTCTAAGTTGATTATTTACTCTGAAAAATAATATAATTTATTGGTCATTTAAGTGAGTACCTAATGACTTTCTTGAACAATCAACTTCATCTATCCATTTTAATTTTGAAGATGCAGAAGGCAAGTAACTATATGTGATAATAATGATTTATATAATTTATTATTACATTGTTTTGACATGTGTCATTTTATATGTTACATTGGTTTGATAAAATTACAAAATTGCTCTATTAATGACGCTTGTTTGAAGGGAAAAAATATTGTTCAATTTTTAATTGCTAATTTGATCCCTCAACTTTTAAAATTAATCTTTTCCACTTATAAAAACTATTGTTCAACTTTTGATTTCTATTTGTTTTTATTTCTTCACAATCTTTAAATAGACATGTATTATTAATCAATTAACATCAATAATAATCACTTTTATTGCATAATTTTGTTTGACAACGAATTTGACACTTACAGAGACTTTGATTGCTTCCTGTTGCATTACAAACACAATCATGAGGCATCGAACTTGCTGGCCAGTGAAATAGAGCTAGATTTCCACAACTAATATTAGCACATACATCATTAGTCGTAAAATTTCATTGGCAAAATTTAGTATCATCACCTGATACAAAATAATGAAAAAATTACACATAAATCGACATGATTAAAAAAATGAATAATGTAAACATATATCTGAACACATACTTATAGATAAAATAATTTCATATGCATTTAATAAAAAAATCATACCTAGTGAATGGTCAAACAAAGTTAAAAATATTGTCATAGAGAAAAAAAAAGCATAGTGAAGCTCTTCATTTTTTTTTCGCTATTGTACTTTTGTATGCTATGAAAGTATGAATTATTGATGTCATTTAGGACTCTTATATAGGGGCTGAAGGAAGATATGAAATTATGATATTAATTAGTATAATCTTTATAAATCTGTAGTTTTTAAATTACTTTATAAAAGATATAAATGAATTTATGGTACTAGTTCAAATAAGGCTAGTAAATATGTATCTTTAAATTACTGGTCATAAAATACAAAAAAGATAATGATATGTGAAAATAAAGGTAGTAAATCTAAGTAATTAATTGCTAATATAATACAAAATGATATTATGCAATTAGAGCCTATTTGGGTTTCTGCTAAAAACTGCTTATTTTTAGAAACACCTTTTTTAAATGACTTTATAAAAAAATGCTTTAGAAAAAAATTATTTGTGTTTGGCTAGTTCATTTGAAAAATGCTTTTTATAGGAAAATTTTGTTTGACTAATCTTTTTTTAAAAAATTGCTTTTAAGAGTCAAATTATGAAAAATGGCAAGTATCAATGCACTTTTAATACCAAGATTATATTATAGAGAGAAGCTATTTTAAATATCTATTACAAATATTTTGATTTAAAATTTAAATATTCAATTTTTGAATCAATATTATACATAAATAAATGTAACACCTCAGAATTTGGAAAAGAGAAGATTTCACTTATTAGCTACTGGTTATGCTCTAAGGATCCATTCTTTAGGTCCTAGATGCTTTTACAGACCGTAGAGTACATTCGTAGGAAGTGGGCCAAGTTTTGGAAAATATGAAGTCCCAATAACTTGATCAACCTTTGACTAAAACCGGTTGTTGGATGTTCTACATACCGTGGATGGGTTCCGTGGAAGCAATCTAGACTTGGTGAAATTTTGGGGTAAATGTTCAGTTCTGCGATTTGGGGATACGAACCGTCGGAAGGTCTCATTGAAGTTAGATGAATTTTAGGCCCAGTCACTCAAACTATGGTTGATTAGTATAGTCCGTAAAAATTCCTACAAGTCGTAGGTTGCAATCGTAGTTCTGCCATACAGTTATTTTAAAGGGTATTTGGGACTTTTTCTGTAAAAACCTCGGAAGTTGAAAAGTCCAAAAGGAAAGAAAAATTGATTAAAGCAAGAGTCCAACTTACGAACCATAGGAATTCCTATGGGTCGTAGGAAGGAGGTCGTAGACCAAAGTTAAGTTTTGGAAAACTAAATTTCTGAATATTGGACCTACGACTTGATAGGACGAACTGTAGAGAGTTTGACTGGTCGTAGCACGGACTCGTAGGATTGATTTAGAGATTTGATGTAGGTACTCAAGTAGAAAATAATTGTCCTAGGTGGAACTTCAAAATCCTCAAAAGTTTTGAATTGAATTAATTTTTATTTTATTTTCACTATTTATTTTCATGACATTATTGCCCTTTGTGATCATAATAGGGTCATCAACGATCACAACTTATTCTTTTATAAAGATGAAGGCATATATACACATTAAAAAAAAATCTGATGCTATCGAGAATGATTTTTTTTGTTCAAAACACACTCATCCCTTTGGGCCCCAACATAAACCTCTTAAATAAGTCCCAAATGGTAAATATAACTTCTACATATTCATGGATAACAAAAAATAATGCTAAATCTAAAATTCATAATTGCGTTGAAACATTATTAATAGGAGATGCCATTTAATCGAACATTGAAAAGTAAAATATATTATAAATTTGTGGAAAGTTATAAGAAGTTTTTTTGTTTTAATTTTTTTCACACAGTGGTTGATACCCATTTTTCCATCCCACTAATGTAGATTTGATTCCGAAAGAATCATTTTGGGGGTAAAACGCTCCTACCATATGTTATTTAATCCACAAAGTCCGAACCCCAAACTTTTATTCAAGAGTGAAAATTACTTTCCACATACCACTATATTAGATATTTATACTAATAGAAAAATAAAATGAAATTAGTTACAAACTTCATCGCTAATCGGTCACTAAATATCTTGTGACTTATAATATCTTATTAATTAATCGATAAATATTAGAAATAATTATTTCGTTTAAGTACATAATTTGTTCATCGCTAATTTCTATTTTTAGTAGATAAAAATAAGAAAATGAACTTACCTTTTGAAATTGTAACTTTAATGGTATTAGCGACAAAAAAATATGCAATTAAATAACAAAATTTATCTCTCAAAATTGTTAAACAAATTTCACAATGATTATACCTATAGATTGTATGTTGATCTAAAATTCTAAGTTGATTATTTACTCTTAAAAATGATATAATTTATTGGTCATTCAAGTGACTACCTAATGACTTTCTTGAACAATCAACTTCATCTATCTATTTTAATTTTGAAGATGCAAAAGGCAAGTAAATATATGTGATAATAATGATTTATATAATTTATTATTACATTGTTTTGACATGTGTCATTTTATATGTTACATTGGTTTGATAAAATTACAAAATTGCTCTATTAATGACGCTTGTTTGAAGGAAAAAATATTGTTCAATTTTTAATTGCTATTTTGATCCCTCAATTTTTAAAGTTAAGCTTTTCCACTTATAAAATATATTGTTCAACTTTTGTTTTCTATTTGTTTTTATTTCTTCTCAATCATTAAATGGACATGTATGATTAATCAATTAACATCTAACCACTTTTATTGCATAATTTTGTTTAACAACGGATTTGACAGGTACAAAAATTTTGATTGCTTCCTGCTGCAGTACAAACACAATCATGAGGCATCAAACTTGCTGGCCAGTGAAATAGAGCTAGATTTCCACAACTAATATTAGCACATACATCATTAGTCGTAAAAGTTCCTGGGCAAAATTTAGTATCATCACCTAATACAAAATAATGAAAATATTACACATAAATCGACATGATTAAAAAAAATGAATAATGAAAACATATATCTAAACACATAGTTATAGATAAAATAATTTCATATGCATTTGATAAAAAAATCTTACCTAGTGAATGGTCAAACAAAAAATATTGTCATAGAGAAAAGAAAAAGCATAGTGAAGCTCTGCATGTTTTTTTCACTATTGAACTTTTGTATGCTATGTTAGTATGAATTGTCGATGTCATTTAGGACTCTTATATAGGGGCTGAAGGAAGATATGAAATTATGATATTAATTAGTATAATCTTTATAAATCTATAGTTTTTAAATTACTTTATAAAAGATATAAATGAATTTATGGTACTAGTTCAACTAAGGCTAGTAAAACTGTATCTTTAAATTATTGGTCATAGAATATTACTTGTCATAAAATTCAGAAAAGCTTATGATATGTTGAAATAAAGGTAGTAAATCTAAGTAATTAATTGCTAATTGAATACAAAATGATATTATGTTGTTAGAGCTTATTTGTGTTTCTGCTAAAAACTGCTTATTTCTAGAAACACTTTTTTATTATGACTTTTTTTTAAAATGCTTTAGAAAAAAAATTATTTGTGTTTTGCTAATTCATTTGAAAAATGCTTTTCATAAGAAAATTGTGTTTGACTAATCTTTTTAAAAAAATTGCTTTTAAGAGTCAAATTATGAAAAATGGCAAGTATCAATGTACTTTTAATACTAAGATCATTTTATAGAGATAAACTATTTTAAATATCTATTACAAATATTTTGATTAAAATTTTATTTTAATTAAATTAAAATTTAAATATTCAATTTTTGAATCGATATTATACATAAATAAATGTAACACCTCGGAATATGGAAAAGGAAAGATTCCACTTATTAGCTACTGGTTGTGTTCTACGGATCCAATTTACCGGCCGTAGATGCTTCTACAGATCGTAGAATCCATTCGTAGGAAGTGGGTCAAGTTTTTTGGAAATTTGAAGTCCCAAAAACTTGATCAACCTTTGACCAAAACCGGTTGTGGGATGTTCTACAGACCGTAGATGGGTTCCGTACAACCATTTAGACTTGGTGAAATTTTGGGGTAAAAGTTTGGGGACACGGATCGTCGGAAGGTCTTATCGAAGTTAGATGAATTTTAGGCCCCAGTCACTCAAACTACGGTTGACTAGTATACTCCATAAGAATTTCTACAAGCCGTAGGTTGCAATCGTAGGTTTGCCATACAGTTATTTTAAAGGATATTTGGGTCTTTTCCTGTAAAAACCTCGGAAGTTGGAAAGTCCAAAAGTAAAGGAAAATGCAGAAAAATTGACTAAAGCAAGTTTCTACGAGTCCAACCTACGAACCGTAGGAATTCCTATGGGTCGTAGGAAGGAAGTCGTAGACCAAAGTTAAGTTTTGGAAAATAAAGTTTCTGAATATTGGACCTACGGCTTGATAGGACGAACTGTAGAGAGTTTGACGGGTCGTAGCACGGACTCGTAGGATTGATTTAGAGATTTGATGTTGGAACTCAAGTAGAAAATAATTGTCCTAGGTGGAGCTTCAAAATCCTCAAAAGTCTTGAAATGAATTAATTTTTTTTTATTTTCACTGTTTATTTTCATGACATTATTACCCTTTATGATCATAATAGCGTCATCCACGATAAAGAATTGAAGAGATCACGAGGCTTCTTATTAGACCATGATGCCATATTATTTCCTCATACACGATTATGACTTATTCTCTTACAAAGATAAAGGCTTATATCAACATTAAGAAAAAAAATCTGATGCTATCGAGAATGATTTTTTTGTTCAAAGCACACTCATCCCTTAGGGCCCCAACATAAACCTCTCAAATGTCATGACCCAACCCATCGGACCGTGCGGGCACCCACTCTAACACCAAAGTAGGAGAACCCTCATATCCCAATAGTTAAACATGCAGAAGGTTACAAGAAAACAGAGATAAATATAACAATATGATTTTAAAATAATATCCTTAGACACACTTTTGGTTAAAACTTTGTAAAGTAATTTAACAATTCTCAAGGATCTAGTCGAAAAAGGTATAAGAGCTACTAAGAATACATCTGGACAAGATAAACAAAAGACACAGTGTAACACCCCAAAAAAGATATGAACTAAGACTCGAACCCTTATTTGTAGTGAGTGAGATTTTTGCAAGTAATTTAAAATTTCTTGAGTGTTAAGGTCACTAGACGTAGCTCTTTGAGTTCCAAAATAATCGAATTGGAAATAGCAAAAATCTGAAATTTTGCAAGTTAAGCTAAGTATGAGTTTTGGGTCGACTTCAAACAACTATAACTCCTATATCAGGATGATTTAGGTGTGCTACCAGATGCTTTAGGAAAGGTCTTCGAATTATCTTTCCAACTCCACCGAGTTTACTCAATTTCGAGCTCTGAGTAAAAAGTTATGACGGATTTACTAACGTCGCGCAAACCTGGCAGTAGCCCCGCGACGCGGAGCCAACACAGACCTCACTGTCTGGAGAAAGATCTTTCCGACTCCCAGCTCGTTTTAATTATTTCTTTAGGGGAATTTTATTCCTAAAAACCCTTAGGAGGTCATCTAAATTACACTAAACGTGTAGTGAATCAGTTTTCTTAAATCTAAACCCTCTCATTCACTCCAAAGATTCTACGCTCAAGAAAATCAAGAAAAAACACTAAGGCTAGGGTTCTTCTTCAAAGGTTTTCCTTCAAGTTGCTTCAAGAGGATAATTCTTTCAGGTATGTAAGCTTCCATAGTGCTGGGTTTGTTCACCCACACGCTAATCATGTTAATTTCAGCTTTAAATTCGTTCTAAAAGTTGAAGCTTTGATGTTCTTGTTATGTATACATGAATTTTCTTTCGTTCTTGAATTGGGCTGAGATTAAGGAGTTCTTGAGGTTAATGTGTCGATTTATAGAGGGGTTAGAGTTAGATTCTAGTGTACATGTGCTGGGTATCTAAATCTAAAGAGAGATTGACAAAAAGAATAAAATTTAGGTGAATTGGGGTTAGAAAACGAAGAAGAAATTTCGTCGAACGAAATTTGAAGGTGGTCGCGCGTCGCACGCCTAGTGCCCAGAATCAAAATTTAAGCTTTGCATTGTAGAGTTGACACGAGTTGTTCTGCCTGAAAAGACGTTTTCTAAACCACATTTTAAAAGCTTCTTTGCGTCGCAGACCCACTCTCAAATATTGGTTTTCAGTCTTTTCTCATGTTTAGCTATCTAAAATCATTCCTTAACATCATAAGACCTTTCCTATCAAAAATCACAACCTTGAATTCATAAATCACATTCAAGGTAGAGTTGACAGTGAAGTCTTGAGAGTTCTTTCGAATATTTTTCAAAAAATCCCTTTTTGTCTTTCTGAGGAGTCTTATACAAATTCTAATAACTTGTTTCAAGACTCGAGTAAGTGAGCTTGAGAGTGAGGAAAATGTATTCATGAGTCTATTTTGTCATCATGAGATCTTTCATATCATGAACCATAACTCTTGAATTCATAATTCACATTCAAGCGAGAGTTAAGAGTAGAGTTCAAGAAAGCTTTTGAGTTCAATTGTGAATCCTTTGAGATCCATAATCGATTTGAGTAAATTTTGAGAAAGTAAGTATGAGAATCAGAAGAGTTGTATCATGAGTTCCATAATGTTATGTAGACCTACGAGTCAAGTCGTTCATGCCCATAAATTCCGCATGAACTCCAGAAGTTGAGTATCTATGAGAGGAGTAATATCTTCATGTCCTAAGTCTTAAATTTTGAGTTTCTAACCCATTTGAGATTACATTCCTAATCATGGGACTATTACATGTTACCCATGAAGTCCTTGAGTTGGGTTATTCATGTCCATAATTACTCATGAACCCTATAATTCGAGCAGTCTTCAGATGAGAAGTTTATTTGAGTCATTGAATTGAGTAGTTTATGCACATAATTCCGCATGAACTCTGAGTTGAGCATTCTTAAAATGAGTAGTATCATTGATGTTCTTGAGTTCCGAGTATTTGAGTTCTATCTATGGTTATTGAAAACCTTGCATTGAGTCGTTCATGTCCATAATTTGGCATGAACCATATTTTAAGAAGTATTTTACAAACGTTTTAGCTTTGTTTTAAGACTTAAGTTTTGAGTTCAGTAAAGAGAAAAGTTGAAGTTCTTTTCTTCAAAAAATATATGGTGACTAATTATTCCCAAAGAGATTTAAAATGTTTTCACATTTAAATAAGAACGGAAATTGAGATTTCCAAAGAGCCTTCGGGCTAATTTTCAGAAAAGAGTAATCGTTTTCTAAATGAAGCAAGAGGGAAACTTTAATTTCCAAGATAGCCTTTGTACTATGTTTTTGAGCACTAATCTCAAATTACAGAAGAAGTATGGTTTTAAACATAAAGAGCTAATATAATGTAATATTTTTGGGAGTAGTATTGAGCACCGATGGGGAAGAGTTCATACAACTATGAGCCCCCTTAAACCATGTAGCCATCATGGGAAGAAAAGGTTCATACTTTTTAGATGAATCCATTTTGCATAAACTAGTGGATCTACTTAGTAATTCAGGTCCTATACCTTTGGCCGGGTATAGGATGTGTTGGCAGCGTGCGGAAGATCGATGTATCATCACAATAGCTCTTATGTGATGGTTGTCGGTTAGAGAAACTCCAACAACATCATTTGCATGGTTCCTCAAGGGGTTCTTCTTAGTATGAATGGGGGTATGAGACTTCATTCATGCATTGCACAAGTAGACTTTGAGAGGGAGCATGGCATGCCTTTTATGATATTATGATTATGAGTTAACATCATGTTTTAAACATTTTTCCTTTTTCTTTATATTGCACTTGGTTTAAACTGCTTTATATTGAAATGAGTTCAGTTGTGTTGAGTTGAGTTGAGCCAGGTAAGTTCTTCAGTTTCTTGCAGATTCTTTCAAGCTTATGTTATTCTTTAGAATTCCCCTTACATGCACGTACATTCCACATACTAAGCCATTTGGCCTGCATCTTTTCATGATGCATACACATGTATTCGGGATCATCAACAGGAGATTCTTCGATACATCCGGGAGTTCGAGTTAGATATGGTGAGCCTCCTTATTTTCGGAGGTTTTCATTTACTTTTCATTTTAGTCAGGATGTCGTGTGTCTTGTCTCAACTTCCATCTTTATCAGTTAGAGGCTTCATAGATAGTCAATATAGTTGAGAAGTCTGTATTATTCATTTATTTTGTTAAATGTTTTAAAGACTTAAGTTGCTTATTTTATGGCGAGTTCAATATATTATTTTTATTCTAAGTTGTTAAATTGACTTAAAGTTTTGAAAAGTTGAGCTTATTGAATTTTATTCAGTTTTAAGTTTTTGCATACTGAAGTTAGTCTTGCACTTGTAGTTAGCCAGGATGAGGGTTCGCTTGGGGACCATCAATGGTTCTTAAGTGCTGGCCACGTCTAGGGTGTAGACTCGGGTCGTGACACACAGCTCCTACCATGCGGAAGGAAGAATAGAAGCTGCTGGAGAATTTCCTCATCTTCACCTAATGACACATCACCATCCTGCATCCAGACTATGTCAAAAGACATAGCAAGAGTAGTATCAGTACAAAATACATGTACTGGTAGGCATCATCGGTCAATCGGACCCTCACCACATAACATAAGAAACCAACTAGTAAGATCATGAAATAAACCACTCACTTCTCCATCTTTACCATCTCTTAAGATACCTCTAATTGACACCAGGTTCTTGATCATAGCCTAACCGTTCTACTTTTATCGGATGTCCCCGAATTACACCTACAAGCATTCCAACTAACTGCTCACTTCGTACCCTTACTTCCTCGTCACACTGCTCAACCATGGTCACCTAGTTCACTACATCCACTTCCTTACCACTAAACCAAATATCTTTCCCCCAAGGGAAAATCCACATAATACACTACCTCTACTTCTTGCCATTACGACACACGAACAACCCTTGCTATGCATTACTTGCCCCTTGAACACTTTACCTTCCACTATACCCAACAGGATCGCTCATCACAAAGAACCATCAATATAAGTTGTCATAACCTAAAAGAACTGATCACTCAATACCCAATTCATAATATTCCCGACATAATCCTCATTAACTGCTTCTACAGAGGTCTTGGCCCCAAAAATAAGAGGGTGGTCGACCAACTTATCCGGGTGATATTGCAAGGCAGTCATATGCGATGGCAGTCCAATTGCTTGACAACATGACTAAAATGAACCAAGAAGCAGAAAAGGACTTCATGATGACCGCACTGATGACTCAGATGGATGAGTTGGCCAGAAATATGGTGAAGATCGAGGTTCAGCGCAAGAGGAAGGATAAATATTTCCCTCCTCAAGAGCGAATAAATCCCAACTACAATGAAGTTAAACACATTGAGGGAATGCTATCGACCATTCTCCACAAGGCGACTAAGCAAGATAGAGAGCTGGAAGAATTAAAAGAAGACATTGAAGGGATGAAGTGAATGATTTGGTCTCATTCCAGAGCTGTCCAGCTACTCGAGAACCTTATGAGTCATGTGTTGCCTCAACTCCCATTCACAGTAAACCAAAGGGTTGCGTAGTGATGATATGGCTAACCCCAACAATGATGCTTAAATGGTGACTCGCATTGTGCCACGATGTTAACTAAGGCGTTGTTTGGGAGGCAACCCAAATCCATTTACTGCTTTCTTTTGCTTTTATAAATAATGGTGTGTTGGTTGTGCAGGTTTAAGTGTGGAAAGTGTTTGGAAAATGCAGATTGGCGATCAAAATGGTCAGTCGGCGGATACCGAAGAGGTCGGCGTACCCGACTTGACCCGTTGTTTTGCACAACAAACGTATAAATCGGAGTCTATAAAACTCGGCGAGCTTGAGAATAAGTTCGGCGTGTCGCCAACCAGGTCGACGATTACGATTAAGATCGTTGTTTGGACCCTCTCGTTGACTGAAAGTCCTGTAAAACTCAGCGAGTCAAATGACCATTCGGTGTGTTGCTGAATGGATCGGCGAGTGCGACTAATGTCGTTGAGTGGACGCGAATTGGACAGTTTATGAAGGCCACAGGTCTTAAGAGTCCAAATTCTTCATTTTTTCTCGCTTTTAAACTTCACAAACCCACACCAAGGTAGTATTTTTCTTATTTTCGCATTTTACTAGTATTTCAGTTGGTTGATTTGTGCTCGGAGTGGGATTTCTTTGCTGCTTTGCATTTCAGTCTCACTGTTATCAGCGTCAAAGATATGGTGAAACCAAAAGCTACAAAGAGAATTCTACCAGTCCAAGAGAAGACTGAAAGGAAGACGATAAATGAGCAAGCCGCTACATCCAAAGGCAAGGCTACTACACCACCCACGTCTGGTGGGAAGAAAGATAAGGGAAAGGGCAAGGGAGTCAGGGAAGTCTATGAATCTTCTGGTTGGATACCTATTTCAAAAATTCCAAGAAACCATAAAGTACCTTCATGGGCACGAGAATTCTATGTCGTTGTACATGCCTATTGGGCAAATTTGCATGAGGTCACTCCTAATGGACCTAACAGGTTCGATGCATCAGAAATAGCCCCGGTTCTTGATGCCCAAACCTGGAGCATTCCCAAGCACTGAAGCCCAGATTCAAAATGACACATCGGGCACTGATACCCAGGCAGATGGAGCGACTGATTAGCTAGGATTCCCTCTTTACCTCCCTCTCCATCTTTCTTTAAATGTCAGTTTAGATATTTTGTCATGTGCATCTGAGGACAAATGCTTTTAATTGTGGTGGGGTGAGGCACACCTTTGTGTGCTACTCGTGTTCGTGTTTTGTTTATATTCGGGTTTTGCGCTTATGTTGTGAGATCACTGCTTTATGTGGATGTTGAGCTTGTAGTTCCTTTTATTTTTTACTGAAAAATGATTTTGACCTGTCCGAAAAATTTTGCCACCTCTCGTATGTTGAATGTGACTGTTCTTTTGCAAAAAATTGAGTCTCGATTCTGATCAATACCGATGACTTGAATAGTGCTCTCAATCGAACGAACATGAATGCGTGGCTACGATGAAGCCAAATGAAGTTGCATAGACAATATGTGAACTCTTTGCATCTCGTTATGACTAGCCTTGTATCAAATTGATTCTCTTGTGATGATCTTTGCACACTAGCGAAAGTGTGGAGTCTTGTTTGACTTATAGTGTCAATGCCTAGTGTGATGAGCTTACTTGTGAACTATGCATGATAGATCCTAGAAGTTTCCCCGTTGGTCCGGTCAACTTAGTGATGCTATCTATCGATATGATCTTAGGAAACTTCTACGAGTGTGAACCAATTTGACATATACCTCTTTTGTGACCTACCTTGTGAGCGTGTGATTCTCTCTTGAACACCCTTTGAGCCTTACCCTTCTTTGGAAGAAATTTGATGAAAACTAGACCTTTCTTAGAGCCCGTTTGGATTGACTTGTTTTAGGTGTTTTTAAGCCAAAATAGCTTTTAAGCAGTTTTGAAGTGTTTGGGTAAAGTTAAAAAGTGCTTATAAGCACTTATTTTAAAGCCAAAATAACAAAAATAAGCCAAAAGCCATAAGTTAGAAATCCTAACTTATCGCTTTTGGCTTATAAGTCATAAGCCAAAAGCCAATCCAAACAGGCCCTTAAACCATTACCTATAGTTCTCTTGAATTGTGGTTAGTTGAATAGCCGACTTAGGCCAAAAGCCTAAGTTAGAGGAGTGGTGAAAAGATAAGGGCAACTTAAGAAGTGCAAGGAAAGTTTCCTCTTACCTATGGTTTTAAGAAAAATGTAACCCCTCCATTTAATAAAAAAAGAAAAGAGAAAGCAAAAGAAAAAGAATGAAAAAGAAAGTTGTGGAATAAAGTACAAAAGAGATGGGGTTCCCAAACAATCCATGGAAAATGAATAATAGGATGACTTATGAGTACTAAAGGGAATGATGAAAGGAAAAGGAAAGGAAGAGTTACGAGCACCGCATTTCATGAGGATAAAAGTCAATGAGCCTAAATGACCATACCTTTGCACTCAGCCCCATTACAAGCCTTGAAAAAACCATTTTGATCTTGAGTGAGCTGAAACAATTGTTGATTGGAAAATACGGGCAAAGCTATGGGTGAAAGCATGCATTGTGTTCCTCTTTGTGAGTGTGAGCGTTGTATCTGATTTCTGGACTTTAAAATAATTAAACCATTGTGTGAATATGGAATCATTCTTTATGTGAGGGCATTTGAACACTATAGTTGAGCTTGAACTTGCATTTGAATCAAGTATTGTGTGCATGAGATTCGTTGATATTAGTGAGTCACAACTTGAATGTTTGAGTGCACAATTGATCTTTGCATAAGTAAATTAGGTCTTGTTGTGTGCATTCATGATTGAGACTTGTGTAGCACTGTTCGAGACACCCTTTTTGAATGGCTAAACTTGAGTTTGCGTGAGGACAAGCAAAAGTTTAAGTTGGGGGTGTTGATAAGTCCACAAATTGGACTCATTTAGGGATGTATTTTAATAGAAATTGTGTCCTCAAATGCTTATTTTATCACAAAATCTAATGAAAACCCTTAAGTTTCAAGTATTTGAAGGAAATCATGGACACTACATTGCAAAAAGGAACGAAAAGGCTGAAAAGAACGAAGAAATAAAGGCCTGAGGATCGTCGAGTCCACTTGGCGAGTCGCCGAAGGGTCCTACTTCGCCTTTTGTTCTAGTGTGCTGAGCCCTGAAGGAAAGGATCAAGTCGGCGGAAAAAGGGAACAGTCGACGCATCGCCGAGAAGTTCCACAAAGCAGTACCTTGTCGCCTAATGACCCAGAGCACGACGATGTTGAAGGCTGGTGCAAGACGACGATGAATTACACCAAAGGGCGAATCGCCGGGTGGATCGGCGATTCCGACTAACAACGCCGAATGATCCGCTACAGCACAAATCTGTGAAAACTATAAATACTAGTTATAGTTGTAGTTTTAGGAGTCGAACAATTATTATAATTTTCATATAGAATAGTACTTTTTGATATTTTTGCTCTAAGTTTGAGAGGGTTTTGAAGACTTGAAATTCCAAAGGGTTTTCATCTTCAAGATTTGGGTTTAGGTCACTTGGATTCTTTAATTTTGGCCTATATCAAGACTTAAATCTTCATACACATTTAAATGCAAACTCAATTTGGTATAAATTTCTATATCTTATACACGTGTGGCTAAAAACCCCAATTATTGGGGTGTGATTTAGCGAATATGGGTTAAGATAATTGTTGGGTCTTGCTTGCTAATAGTTTATTTGTAGTTTAAATGTGAATTCATTTAGTGGTTGTGGATGAACTTAATGAACTTGTAGTTGCAAATATAGTCTCATATATGTGTTTTCAACTTGCTCGAGAGAGAGCTCGTAAAACTAAGACCACTAAATTGATGGCCAGTGTGAGTGGGTCGACATGTGGTTTAGCTCGAGAGAGTGAACCCTAGTCCCATGTCCACACACTCAGCTCGAGAGAGTGAGTGGGTTAAGGCGTAGGCTGGTCTTCATGCGGCAAGTGGGTGTCCGAGAGGAACGCATTTGAAACGGGGTAAGTTACTCAAGAGAGAGCTTATCCCCCTTAAAGTTTAGTCTAGTCACAATTATTCTATGAATCTTCTATTGGAGTTTGTTATTGCATTTGTTTAACGCACTAAGTTGCTTTCTACTGTTTTAAAAGCTTTCTGTATATTGCATGTGTTTTATTGCTTTATATTGAGTTGAGTTATTCATGAGTTGAGTAAATCCAAGGTAAGTATTTCTTTTAGACTCTTTTCAAGCTTATATTATGTTTATCATTCCACTCGTATACTCGTACATTCAATGTATTGATGCCAGTTGGCTTGCATCGTTTCATGATGCAGACACAGGTAACCAGGATCACCATCCAGCACCTCGTTGATCCAGTTGAGCACTCAGAGTCAGTTGGTGAGCCTCATTGCTTTCCGGAGGGCTCCTTTTTACATTGCTTTCTAGTTTTCAGCTGCTAGGATGATCGGGGGTCTTATCCCGACATCCCTCTTTGTTTTAGAGGCTTTATAGACAGATAGTTATAGTTCTTTAGTCTTATTAATTTCAGTTGTATACGTTTCAGACTTGAGTTGCCATTTTTGGCTAAGTTATTATCGTTTAATTTATTGAATGAGCTATATTCCTTATGTTTAAGTCTTCTGCTGAGTAAGTAAGCCAGACAAAAGGTTCACTTGGGGCCAACAATGGTTCTCGAGTGTCAGCCCCGCCCAGGGTGTGGGCTCGGGGCATGACAAGGTCATAGGAAGGAAGTCGTAGACATAACTAGAGTTTTTAAAAATTAAGTTTCTGAATATTGAACCTATGACTTGATAGGACGAACTATAGAGAGTTTGACGGGTCGTAGCTCAGACTCGTAGGATTGATTTAGAGATTTGATGTAGGAACTCAACTAGAAAATAATTATCCTAGGTGGAGCTTCAAAATCCTTAGAAGTCTTGAAATGATTTTTTTTATTTTCACTGTTTATTTTCATGACATTATTGCCCTTTGTGATCATGATAGGGTCATCAACGATCACAAATTGAAGAGATCCCGAAGCTTCTTATTAGACCATCATGCCATATTTTTTCCTTATACACGATTACGACTTATTCTCTTACAAAGATGAAGGCTTATACCAACATTAAGAAAAACAAAATATGATGCTATCGAGAATGAATTTTTTTGTTCAAAACACACTCATCCCTTTGGGTCCCAACATAAACCTCTCAAATAAGTCCCAAATCGTAAATATAACTTCTACGTATTCATGGATAACAGAAAAGAATGTTAAGTCTAAAATTCATAATCGGGTTGAAACTTTATTAATAGGAGAAGCCATTTAATCAAACATTGAAAAGTAAAATAAAATATGATTTTGTGGATAATTATAGGAAGTTTTTTTGTTTTTATTTTTTTTTTCACACAGTGTTTGATACCCATTTTTCATCCAACTAATGTAGATTTGAGTCGAAAAGTATCATTTTGGGGGTAAAACGTCCGTACCAGAAGTTATTTAATCCTCAAATTCCGAACCCCAAACTTTTATTCAAGGATGAAAATTACTTTCAACCTACCACTATATTATAGGTTAATACTAATAGAAAAACAAAATGAAATTAGTAACAAACTTCATGTGTCATATTATATTGTTTATTACATTGTTTTGACATGTGTCATATTATATGTTACATTGGTTTGATAAAATTACAAAATTACTCTATTAATGACTCTTGTTTGAAGGGAAAAAAATATTGTTCAACTTTTAATTGCCATTTTGATCTCTCAACTTTTAAAGTAAAGTTTTTCCACTTATAAAAAATATTGTGCAACTTTTGATTTCTATTTGTTTTTATTTATTTTCAATCATTAAATGGACATGTATGATTACTCAATTAACATCAATAATAACCACTTTTATTACATAATTTTTTTTAACAACGAATTTGATAGGTACAAAGACTTTGATTGCTTCCTGCTGCAGTACAAACACAATCATGAGGCAACAAACTTGCTGGCCAGTGAAATAGAGATAGATTTTCACAACTAATATTAGCACATACATCATTAGTCGTAAAAGTTCCTGGGCAAAATTTAGTATCATCACCTGATACAAAATAATGAGAAGATTTCACATTAATCAACATGATTAAAGAAATGAATAATGAAAACATATATCTGAACAGATACTTATAGATAAAATAATTTCATATGCATTGAATAAACAATCATACCTAGTGAATGGTTTAACAAAGTGAAAAATATTGTCATAGAGAATAGAAAAAGCAGAGTGAAACTCTTTATGTTTTTTTCACTATTGAATTTTTGTATGCTATGGATGTATGAATTGTCGATGCCATTTAAGACTCTTATATAGGGGCTGAAGGAAGATATGAAATTATGATATTAATTAGTATAATCTTTATAAATCTGTAATTTTTAAATTACTTTATAAAAGATAGAAATGAATTTATGGTACTAGTTCAAATAAGGCTAGTAAATATGTATCTTTAAATTACTTGTCATAAAATACAAATAAGCTTATGATATGTTGAAATAAAGCTAGTAAATCTAAGTAATTAATTGCTAATAGAATACAAAATGATATTATGTTGTTAGAGCCTATTTGGGTTTCTGTTAAAAACTGCTTATTTCTAGAAACACTTTTTAAAAATGACTTTTTTTAAAAATGTTTTAGAAAAATATCTATTTGTGCTTTGCTAATTCATTTGAAAAATGCTTTTGATAAGAAAATTATGTTTGACTAATCATTTTTAAAAAAAAGTGTTTTTAAGAGTCAAATTATGAAAAATGGTGTCACGATCCAGACCGTCGTGATTGACACCTACACTAACCCTCTGGTGGGAGAGCCATTACTTTTAACCATCTAACCCCAAAACTAAAAATTTAAAGATACGGAAGCAGGTTTAAATGCAGAAATAAAATGGAGTTCCCATAAACTCTGAAAGTCTTACAAATCGTTACTAAATTATTGTGGAAAGTACCCCTAGAATATGAAAGTCAATATACCAAAATATCTAAAGTTCAACAAGTCTAAGGAAAATGGGTACAACCCACCTAAACATACAAGTAAGTCTAACTTGAAAGTCTGAGTCCGAAAAGAGTGGACTAAAACAAAGAGGACCCATGACAGCCTGAAAGAACTGGCTCACCCTTAAATCCGATCTTGCTCACTCATATTCTAAATAAGGTCTGCCAGTAGCCACCTGAAGATGCCCTGTACTCATCAAAGAAAGAGCAAGTGCAGTATCAGTATACAACTACAATGTACTGGTAGGATCACATGGCTATTCTAGTAAGTGAAACATATATATAAGCAGTCACAACATAGTAAACACGCATATACCGAACATATACAATATCAGTTATCATTTCAGGAGCAATGTACCATTCCACATTCTCAATTATACGCATATATGACAAGTCAATGGTCCTCTCATGAAACCCATACACAAACGGTTAGTGTGCCGGATCGTGACACCCAATCCAAGTTAGTGTGTCAGAACTTGACACATGTTCCAATATGTATGTCAATACGTGGTAACCGATCCCAGTTAGTGTATCGGAACGTGACACCCGATCCATTCAACATGCCACAATCACAATCACAATGTACATTCT
Source organism: Solanum gracilifrons (assembly GCA_029582605.1). Lineage (NCBI taxonomy): Eukaryota > Viridiplantae > Streptophyta > Magnoliopsida > Solanales > Solanaceae > Solanum > Solanum gracilifrons. Next base: position 17,301 of record JAJOOH010003731.1, on the reverse strand, counting down.
CATAATCATACAATCAAGTGTTGATTCATTGCTTACAATCATTCATACATACTCATTTGCATTAGATGTGATCAATAGTGCAACATTCATATATATACATGCATTACTATGAAGCAGATACTAACATACATCACACAAACATGAAATTAAACAATCACCTACCTAAAAATCAAGCTTGAAGACCTCTAAGGCACTTTAATTTTCCCTTTCCAAATTTGTCCCGCTTGTTCTAGGTCTACAAACAATTAATATATGCAAGGATCAACAATCAAAGGTCTAATTATCCGGATTATAACAAACTCATTAACCCAAGACCAAACTCATGACCCTAAGGTGCAACTAGGTCTTTTTCCCACCATCCAATTCAGTCCATAAACCCTCCCCCAATAATAATTAACCAAGAATCTAAGATCTACGGATCGAAAAATGGATTATGGGAGTAAAATCCTTACCTTTAGCACCAAAAGTTGTGGAAAACTGTCAAGAAATTACCTGGGGTCGTCTCTTAAATCTCAAGAACGAAACTTGCAGAAAAATAATGTTTTTGGGGTTTAATTCCGACTTAAGTCGTGATTAGCTCGTCGTAGCAGAACCCAACCCGCTACAGTGACCACGCCCTAGCGGCTTAGGTGGAGACAAAACATGGGAAATTGAGTTTCACACCCCCATTTCACAACACACCTTCAACCCATGATGTTTAAAGATTACCCTTTCACGCTAAGATCAGTTTCGGGTGTTCCACTCACCCGAATTCGATTTTGTAAAATCGTACGGGTTCCTTAATGTCTTAGTTATCTACTCATGTAATCAAATTCATTATTAAATCTCTCATTCATTACCACATTTCCCTAGACTCACATGACTCCAATTTCTTCCAAATCTGGACTAGGCTAGAAAATTTCAAGTTACTACCAAAAAGTTTTTCTGGCCCAAAATTTTCCCCGTTGGCTTTTCTGAAACGCCGGGAGCAGGTCGTTATAATAGATACCAATTTACCCATCACTCATCCCCGAGTAATCAACTAGGAAAAATGGTTAAAGTAAGATTGGAGTAGTACCTGAATCGTTGAACAACTCGGGATACTTGTCTCGCATGTCCTTCTCGATCTCCCAAGTAGCTTCCTCAACTGGACGATGCTTCCATTAAACCTTCACAGACTTAATCTATTTGGTCCTCAGCTTTCGGGCATCACGATCAAGAATTGCAACCGGTTCCTCCCCATACTGAAGGTTTCTATCTAGCAATACTAAGTCTCACTTTATGATGTAATCCCTATCACCATGATATTTATTCAACATGGACATATGAAATACCGGATAGACTCCCGATAGGTTAGGAGGTAAAGCCAATCTATACGCTACTGGTTCTACACAGTCAAGAATTTCAAATGGTCTAATGTATCGAGGACTATGATTTCCCTTCTTTCCGAATCTCATCACCCTTTTCATGGGTGACACCTTAAGAAGAATTTTTTCCCCAGTCTGAAATGTCATGTCTCTTACCTTATGGTCTGCATACTTTTTCTATTGACTTTGGGCTTCTAGGAGCTTAGTTTAGATGTTTCTTACTTTATCCTGAGCATCCTTCTCTAAGTCAACCCATAAAGGTTCCACATATATAGCCTCAAACTATTCTATGGGTGATCTACATCCCGTCCCATAAAGTGCCTCAAATGTTGCCTTATCAATGCTGGAGTGGTAACTGTTATTATATGAGAACTCACACAAAGGTAAGAACTTATCCCAATGTCCTCCAAAGTCAATCACACATGCCCTCAATATGTCCTTTAATACTTGAATAGTTCTCTCTAACTGCCTGTTCGTCTGCAGGTAGAAGGTTGTGCTAAAGGTGAGTTGAGTACCCAACTCGTCATGCGATTTTCCACAAAACTTGGATGTGAACTACGTACCACGGTCTGAGATGATAGAAAGGGGCACCCCGTGTAGCCTTACTATCTCTTTTACATACACCTTAGTCAATTGCTGCGCATTATATTCTACTATAACTGGAATGAAGTGCGCTGACTTAGTCAATCGGTCAACCACTACCCAAATAGAATCAAATTTCCCTATGGTCTTGTGGAGACTAACCACAAAATCCATACCTATCCTTTTCTACTTCCATTCCGAAATTGACATTCTCTGAAGCAAACCTGCCGGCCTTTGATGCTCATATTTTACTTATTGGCAATTTTGACTCTTAGCCACAAACTCCGCTATATCTTTCTTTATGCCAGGCAACCAATAAAGTCGCTTCAAATCTCGATACATCTTGGTCACACTCGTATGAATGGAATACCGCGAACCATGGGATTCTGTCAATAAATACTGAATCAAGTCGCCCACTCTAGGAACACAAATCCTTCATTTAAAACTGAGCACACCCTCCGCATCTAAAGCCGCATCGTGTGCCTTGCCACACACTGCCTTCTTTCTGAGCTCATTCAAATTCTCATCCTCAAACTGTTTGGCCTTGATCTCCTCAATGAATGTGTCCCTCACCTCAATGCTAGCTAATACCCTACCTTTCTCTGAGTTCCCAACTGCATGAACTTAGATTCCAATGTTTGAATTTCCTTAGCCAAAGCTCGCTTGGATACACTCAAGCAAGCTAAACTACCCATACTCACCATTTTCCGGCTCAATGTGTCTGCCACTACATAAACCTTACCCGGATGATATTTGATGGTCACATCATAATTCTTAAGTAACTTCATCCACCTTCATTGTCTCAAATTCAGATCCTTTGGAGTGAATACATGTTGTAGACTATGATGATCAGTAAACACCTCACACTTGACACCATAGAGGTAATGCCGCCATATCTTAAGAGCAAACACTACTGCTGCCAACTCTAAATCATGTGTTGGGTAATTTCTCTCATGCACCTTCAACTGCCGCGATGAATAAGCTATAACATTCTTATCATCCATTAACACATCACCCAAACCCGAATGGAAAGCATCACAATAAATAATAAAATATTTATCTTCCACCGGTAGTGCAAGAATAGGTGTTGTGGTCAAGAGATTCTTGAGCCCTAGAAAGCTCTCCTTACATTTTCAGTCCATTTCAAAAGGGACCTCCTTTTTGGTCAACCTTGTCAGGTGTGTGGCAATAGAAGCAAATTTTTTTACAAATCAACGATAGTAGCTAGCGAGCCCCACAAAACTCCTAACTTCCGTCATAGAGCTAGGTCAGACCCAATTCTTAACCGCTTCAATCTTTTGGCGATCTACCATTACCCCTTACTTTGAAACTACATGTCACAATAAGGCCACTGAAATCAACCAAAATTCACACTTAGAAAATTTTGTATACAATTTTTGTTTCCCGAGAACACCCAAAACAATACGAAGATGGTCGACATGCTCTTCCTCAATTTTCGAAAAAACCAAAATGTCATCAATAAATACTATAACAAAGGAATCAAAAAATGGTTTGAAAACACCATTCATCAGATTCATGAAAGCTGCAAGCTCATTTGTCAACCCAAACAACATAACTAGAAACTCATAGTGCCCATAACGGGTCCTAAATGTCATTTTTGGTATATCCTCAGGCCTAATCTTTAACTGATGATAGCCAGACCTTGGATCAATCTTACAGAAAACAGATGCACCCTGTAACTGGTCAAAAATATCATCTATCTAAGACAATGGCTACTTATTTCGAATGATGACCCTATTTAATTGCCAATAGTCTATGGATATTCTCATACTACCATCATTTTTCTTAACAAACAAAATAGGAGCACCCCACGGTAAAGCACTAGGATAGATGAAACCTTTATCAAGAAGTTCCTGAATTTGAGTTTTAAGCTCTCTTAATTCCACCGGAGCCATGCGATAAGAAAGAATAGAGATGGGGGCGAGTACCAGGTTCTAAGTCAATGCAGAAATCTATATCTCTATCCAGAGGCATACCAGGCAAATCTATAGAAAGCACTTCTCTAAATTCTGACACCATAGGAATGGATTTAATAAAGGGAGACTCAACCTCAACATCTCGAATATGAGCCAAATAAGCCAAACAACCTTGCCCCACCAGTTTTCTAGCTCAAATGGAAGATATGACCTTAGCTGGCTTAGCCTTATACAGCCCTTCCCACTCTAACTTTTTCCTACCCAGAATCTCTAGAGTCACAGACTTAGTGTTACAATTTAACACAGCATAATAGGGGGACAACCAAGACATGCCTAAGATTATATCGAAGTCAGTCATATCCAAAATAACTAAATCAACCCAAGTCTGAAAACCCATAAACAAGATAGGAAAAGCACGATAGACATGGGTGACTATGACAGGCACTCCAACAAGGGTAGAAACATAGATGGGGGCGTCAAGTACATCAAAAATCATATCAAATCCCAAGGCAAACTAAACGGACACATAAGAATAAGTAGACCCCGGATCAAACAACACATTAGCCATCCGGTCACAGACAAGAATAGTACTTGTGATCATTGCATTAAAAGACTCTGTGTCACACCCCGAGCCTACACCCTAGGCGGGACTAGCACTCGAGAACCATTGATGGCCCCAAGAGAACCCTTGGGATGGCTTAATTACTCAGCGAAAGGCTTAACTCAACAAAGATAAATCTATGTAATAAACTGGAATGTTATAAAGGAATATTCAACTGGCCATTAAGGCGAACTCAAGTCTCAACATAAGATAATGACAATGAAAAGACTAACGAACTAAGATCTGACTGTCTATGAAGCCTTTAAAACAATTGAGATGGATGTCGGGACAAGACCCCCGATCATCCTAACAAATGAAATACTAAGAAGCAAATGATAACAAAGGAGCCCTTCGAAAAGCAAGGAGGCTCACCAACTGACTCTGAATGCTCAACTGGATCAAAAAGGCGTTGGATGATTGTTACGACTTGATTTCGAAAACTAAGGTTTCGAAGCCATTTCGCAACTTTGGCAAATTTGTTAAGGTTTGGAAAAACTTATAATTTGGAAAGCGCCACTTAATTTTTAGGAAAAATTACGAAAAACCATTTAAAAAGGGTTTTTGAAAGAAAATATTTTAAATAAAACCAGAGTTGGGTAAGGGTTCAATCAATTCTCTAAGAAATGGTTTAGGCATCTTAGAGAATCCGCTAACACACAGTAGACCGGCAGATTAAAAAGCTTGGCTAATTTCTAAAAGAGAACTTAAATTATCTAAAAATCTTGTTGAAAACTTAGATAAAAATCTCTTGATACTTCTAAAAATCTCAAGAATAAACATAAGTTGAAACTTTTATCCATAGTCAAGTTTTGAATTGTGCAATTAATTCAAACTCAAAAACATGGAGTAAAGAACCTTGTTTAATAACTATGAAAGGATATAAAAAATCCTCAAGTCATTCATACAAAGTCCTAAGTTGAATTAAAAGATAACTAATTTATTTTAAGAACCTTAACAATTTATTCCTATTCAAAAATTTGAACTAAATAGTTATTTCAAGCTCATAAACATGGATTTAAAGCTTTTTAATAACTATGAAAGAACAAGAAAGGTTCTTAAGTCATTCTATAAGCTTAAATTAACTAACTTCAAAATGAGTTTCGAAAAATTTGAAAACTTGAAATTAAAAAAAAATCTCCCCAAGGATTCATCTAAATTAATAAAGATTAACAGAAGTTGGCATCAATGACAATAATAAGAAAATATAGACAGGACATTTTCGACCCATATTAAGTCCCTTTTGGGACTGAATTGCCGATCTGCTACTTAGTCAACTTCCGATTTTAACCCAATTTCCGCTTCTGCTTAGTTACTGCTGGTGTTACGGTATAAATTGGACTTGTTAAAGTCCAAGAAATCTCAATTTTAGCCCCTTTGGGGACTGCTGCTACTGCTTTGGTTAAATGGGACTCTTTTAAGTCCAAATTTTCCAACTTTCAGCTTTTGGGAGTGTTGTAACTGCTATTGAGTTGCTGCCAGTGATTTGAAGTTTAACCCAATGATATTAACTTCCCTTTCACGACTTTGATGAGGTCGACTCGAAGAAGAAGAAAATGCAAGAGAGGGAGTCCATTGGACTCATTCGGAAAGAGTGTTCATGAAAAGGGAAGAAAAGGTAAGGATAAATATTAGTCTAATGATAACACAACAAAATAAACAATATTTCACCAAAAAACAACAACTTAAACAAGCTGAAATAATCCAAGCAGTTAGACAGAAACCTTGAATGACATATTGGCGCACAAAGAGATGAAATTCAGTTGTTATACGCTACATGAGAAACGTTTAAACCTTTAGGAATAAACCAGAGAAATCAAACCTTAACAGAGGAGAAAGATTTCTAAAGACAAACAATGAAATAAATGATTTTGAACAGATCTGGACAGCAGTAACAAAAAACATAAAAAAAATAAAAAAGAAAAATCTTTCTAAGTTATAAAATATGCTCTAAGATGAAAGTTACAGGGGCTCTTGCAATATGTGGAACTTGAACATTAATCAACAACTTAAGTGACTTCAACAGGACAAAATTTGATCCAAAACTAGAAATACAAACCATTAAACAAAAGGATTAAGAAAACATGTAATTGCTATAGTTAAATGCACCCAATCCAATATACTAAAAGGGCTCCACCTACAAATCATTATGAAGGCAGAGAAGTAGACAAAATAACTAAAACTGGTGTTTTTCATTAAAACAAGAGAATTTTATCCTTAATCAAACTCAAACTCTAATTTAGAGGAATCAAACCAGCAAATCAAGTTGTACACTACCGTAGGACTACAATCTGCCAAAACATACTCTAACAAGACTAAACTCTAAATTATTATATAATCCAAAATCTAAACAAAGGCAGACAAAGGCACTACATAATGCGGAATCTAAGCAGGCAAAACTACACTAATAGGTTTTGCATAATAGGCAGGCAGAGATGACATTTCAACAACACATACGGACTTTCGCAATACCAACGATAGAAATTTTAAAATCGATGTAACTAAACAAGATATTTTCAAATCACATTCTTTATATATAAGGATACATGAATTGCATTTCGAGTTATACATGTCTAATAAGGAAGGTGATCAGAAAGAAATCAACAGCCACACACATGGATTGGGAAATTACTTAATGATAGATTAAAGCAACTAGAAACACATATTTCATATGAGTTCAACTAAATGAAACAACTATAGTATATTCACATTGCCTGCATATGAATTCAATGTCTAAATGCAATCATCTAAACAATGAAGAACATAAACTCACCACATTCGATAATTAAAAGATTTGTCTGTAAAATCAAGTAAGAAACAAATAATAGCTAGATCGAAATGCCTTAAAAGAACAATTTTCCAGAGGTTGAGCTAAAATCAAAGTGAATCTAAAACAGGCTACTCAAAACACACAAATCAAAAAGATTATCCTAAGACAAGGAACATGATTCCTAAGCTAAAGCAACTCATGACCAAACAAAATTCTACATAACAGAAATATAATTAGGCGAAAATAATAAAATGATACAAAGGTTACCTGGTTCTGGGCAGCGACTGGAACTCGAGCTTTGGAGGCAATGAACTTTACCACTAAAAATTGATTGGGATAGTCGAAAGAAGATAAAATCTTAAACTAAGAACTAAGAGCTCCCAAAACCATTACGGGGGTGCTCTCCATTATTCAGCTCTCAAAAATCGTCCCTGAACAGTGGCAAAAGAAGGGTATTTATAGGGCAGCTTCTGGGTCGAATTTGAGGGGGAAAACGATGTGGGAATAATGCAAAAGTTCAAAATTCCTTAGCAGATAAGAGTGCCAACTGGTTAGTGTACAAATTTGTACCATTTTTTGAATGAAATTGCAATTGACGGGACAAAAACCTTGGTAACATCCTGGAATCCTCCAGGTGTCCTCGAGCTCGTGCCAAGCACGCTTAGCCGTACAAGTTGAAGGAGAAAAGGGAAAATTGAGGTGGTGAATCGAGGATTTAAGGTTGGGTTCGAGTTGCTTTCGCTGAAGAAGAAGAAGAAGAAGAAGGAGGAGGAGGAGGAGGAGGACTTAAGTTTGGGTTCGAGTTGCTTTCGCTGAAGAAGAAGAAGAAGAAGAAGAAGAAGAAGAAGAAAGAGAAGGAGGAGGAGGAGGAGGAGGAGGAGGAGGAGGAGGAGGGGGAGGGGTAGAGGAAGTGGGAGAGGGAGGGGGTGAGGGAGAGGAAGTGTGAGAAGAAGAGGAAGAAGAAGAAGAAGACGAAGAAGAAGAAGAAGAAGAGGGGGAGGAGGAGAAGAAGAGGAAGAGGAAGAGGAAGAGGAAGAGGGAGAGGGAGAGGAAGTGGGAGAAGAAGAGGGAGAAGAAGTGGGAGAAGCAGTGGGGAGAAAGAAGTGGTAAGAAAGAAGTGGGATGGGGGGCGTAGGAGAGTTCTGTGTGTTCTTTTTGGAAAAACAAAGTGTGTGGGCGCGTTGTGATTTGGGTGTACTGGTTGATGGAAGAAGAAGACGCGTGAAGGTGTAATCACGCACGTATTAGAAAGAAAGAAATGGGATGGGGGCGCGTAGGGGAGTTCTGTGTGTTCTTTCTGGGGAAAAAAAGTGTGTGGGCGCATTGTGATTTGGGTGTATTGGTTGATGGAAGAAGAAGACGCGTGAAGGTGTAATCACGCACGTATTGTCACGTATATTGTATGGAAGAATTGGGTCGGTTGTTGAATCTATAGGAATTGTATGGTGGGTCACTATTTGAGTTGAGAATTGGGCTGGGTCATTTAGTGTGAAAATGTTGGGCTGCTGGAAAGGGATAAAAAGGCCCAATATATGGTTTGATTGAAAAATGAGGTAAAGAGTGGGGTAGATTTGTAATATGAATTGAGAAATTACCCAAATTGAGTTTAATTAGTGAATTCGGCTAAAACTTAAATAAGACGAATTAATATCAATTAATTAACGAGATTTTTCATCTTAATGACATAAAATAATTAACTTAACTATAAACTAATTAACTCAAAAAATATAAACTATTAATTAACTAAACTAATTAACCAAATATTTAAGCAAAACTAAAATCTTTTTAGGAGGATTTTCGGATATTTATAAAAGTTAATAATTAAATACATAATTATATATAAACATATATTTTATTTAAAATTTATAAAAGTGACGAAATAGCTTTAAAATACCTTGAAAAACATTTTGAATTTTATAAAGTCAATTATTTCAAATCGTTCAAAATTTAAGAAGCTTGTTGATCAAATCATATTGTGGAGGGCCAAAATTGGATGTCAACAACTGCCCCTCGTTTGACTAAGATGGATGAAAGAGATTTGAGACAAATGAAATTGACGAATCCAATTTTGTCCGACCACTAATTCATCTATTAGGAATGGTGAATGGTAAGGATTTTGAGGAATTATGATCAGACATTGGTATTGGGTTTCCTACATATCTTAGGTTACATGAGAACTCAGGCCACTTCCAAAGATGCTTGCACAATTTTGGAAGAATGCAAAAGCTATTTCGATATCGATGTATGGAGAGACCGAAAAGCTCAAGAACAGAGTGATGATAAAATTATTGGAGTATAGTCGAGTTTTCAACTAATTCCTCCTACATATCGCTAAACTTAGGGAATCAGACTGCTTGTAGTACGACTCAATCGGTTGAAAAGAAAATCTCTTATGCGGAAATAACCTTTAGCTTCATGATGAGTGACAAATTAATTGAGCGTGGAAAAGAGGCTTGCAAACATCTCAACTATGAATGTGGGGCCCTTCACACTTATAGATGAGAACTTACATGGATATAACTTCCAAAGCTCTAAGTGTATTGTCACTCAGATTGAAACTTTGCCTCCGGTGAGAGTTGAAAATTTCACCGAAGGCGAAATTGAAACTGTTAAACCCAAGAAAATACCCACACACCTTGGGATAGGGATGTGGTTTGATTGTGGTGGAAGTCACTCCTTAACTCGCGTCCTAAGAGTTTGATATTCCTCTTTGGACTATGTCCCAATTCGCTGCTAAGAAAAATTCCACGTTGTATTGCGTCCTATTTAACGTAGTCCACTTTGTGTGTTGTAGAATCTGGAGAAGATTGTCAGTAGCAAGTGTAACATAAATACAAATATAATTTGTGTAAACCTGGATTAATATGTCATACTGAAGGAGATGACGATCCAATTTCAAGTATATTACTCTTGAGGGAAGTGGTGATCCGAAGTGATGTGTCAATTTGGACGAGGCGATGATTCAATAATATAACATAACGTGTCACTTTTTAGGGATGTGATTTCCAACGTGTCACTTTTTAGGGAGGTGACTTCCCAATATGATATAACGTTGTATTTAAGGGAGGTAATGTCCAAATATAATAAGAACGCGTCACTTTGAGGGAAGTGACGCTCCAATAAAAATTTAACGTGTCAGGTTAAAGGAGGTGATGCTCCAATAAAAGTTTAACGTGTCACATTGAAGGAATTGACGCCCCAATAATATAGCATGTCACGTTGAAGGAAGTGACGCTCCGATAATAATTTAACACGTCACGTTGAAGGAAGTGACGCTCCAATAATAATTTAACGGTCACGTTGAAGGAAGTGACGCTCCAATAATAATTTAACATGTCACGTTGAAGGAAGTGACGCCCCAATAATAATTAAACATGTCACGTTGAAGAAAGTGACGCTCCAATAATAATTTAACATGCCACGTTGAAGGAAGTGACACTTCAATAATAATTAAACGTGTCACGTTTAAGGAAGTGGCGCTCCAATAATAATTTAACATGTCACGTTGAAGGAAGTGACGCTCCAATAATAATTAAACGAGTCACGTTAAAGGAAGTGACGCTCCAATAATAATTTAACATGTCACGTTGAAGGAAGTGATGCTCCAATAATAATTTAACGTGTCACGTTGAAGGAAGTGACGCTCCAATAATTATTTAACGTGTCATGTTGAAGGAAGTGACTCTCCAATAGTAATAATTTAACGTGTCACGTTGAAGGAAGTGATGCTCCAATAATATAACGTGTCACGTTGAAGTAAGTGACGCTCCAATAAAATTTAACGTGTCACGTTGAAGGAAGTGACTCTCCAATAGTAATTTAACGTGTCACGTTGAAGGAAGGAACACTCCAATATAATACATTAATGATAAAGAACAAATCTCAAACATAGGGAGCAAGGTTATACCATAGTAATTTGATTAGCTCCTGGTAGTTTGTGAAGCCGGTAACATCTCTAGTTGTCATTAAAACTTTGTCGTCCCTGCGGTTATAGAAAATTTGTTATTTAAGAACAGAAAGATTGATAAATGTCAAGACTTTAAATGCGTCATGACGATCAGGTAGCCATAGGGAACGGGGGATTCCGTAAGAACTCTTTGAGAACTTATAACGTTGAAAAGAGGCGCTAATGAGCGATTAGGGATCTCACATGAGATGTATCCCTACTTTAAATCTGGAATCTCTTGTACTGGTTTGATAAAAGGATATCTTTGAAACTTGAAGTTGAACGGAGATTTTGAGAACTTTGAACTATTTCAAACAGTTGCCCTTGTTTCCAGCAGTCCAAGGGTACTTAGCTGAAATAATTTATAAAAAATGAAGAATGAATCACTAAAAAATGAAGAATGATTGGTTCAAAAACATGCCCCAGTTTCCTCTAAGGTCTGTAGTTTGAAACAGTTAGAAGACTGAATCCTTATATAGGATTGCCTACGTATCTTGCTAGCAGGTCTGACATAGTTCGAACCTAAAACTTTAACAAAATTCTTAAAGAACATAAGATTTTCCATAAAAAGGATAGAGATTTGCAACAACGGAGGACTAGATTTGTCAACATAAAATAAGGGATAAGAGTAAGCTTATTGGATTGGATCCTTGATGTCGAGAGTCCTTCATAATAACATATGTGGATAAGGACTATCGTGTGTCCTTTGTCTGGTGAATGTCTTGGCAAAGTAAAGAATGTTTTCAAATGAAGTTGTTCAGCTTATGTTGGTCTGGATAATGTCTTATGGTCTTCGCCATTGTGCCAAGCTATTCCATCTGTAGAATTGAGAATGTGTAAGCCACAATAAAGTGAAAGGAAAAAAATTTAGAAGATGAGGAAGAGTAGAAATCATCTGAATTATGACGAGGCCATTGTGGGTCTAATGATGTCTTGTAACTTTGTAGTTCCTGCATCCAAAGAAAATTTCTTAGTTTGGAGAGACTGATTCATGTTGGCTTTGCTTAGCCATCCTGATGCTCCTTTGCCTTCTGGATTATAAGCTTATCTGGTTTTGAAATATCGCTTGGTGGAATTTTTGAGGACCTTCCTCAAAAATTCTACCCCAGTTTAAAACATAATATAACTTTGAACTTTCTATAGTTTTTGGTTGAATTTTTTAGCTTCGCTCAAAAATTCTGCCCCAGTTGCAACTCTAAAGTGATCCTTGATTCTGACTTGTTGAAAACATTCCTCTTCTGATGAATTTTAAAATCCTCTCAAAATTCTGCCCTAATTTTCATTATAAAGGGACATGGAAAACTTACGGGGAATATGACCAAGCCGGTGTGGCACCTACGTATCCCGCCGAGCAGGAATCAGGTCGAACGTAGTTCCACTTTTGAGGATTAACGAGAGAGAAAAAATTGACTAAGGAAACGACCGAGGCCGACATAGGCCGTATACGTATCTCATTCTTGAGAATTCAGGTCGAACGTAGTCCATGTACAAGGAAACGTTCAAAAGGGATAAAGGGGTGACCGAAGTTGACATAGGCCGCCTACGTATCCATTCTTGAGAATTCAGGTTAGATGTAGTTCATTACAGATGAAAGATGCCTACAAATAAAATCCCAACAAATGATTACAAAGGAAACAAAGCGAAAAAAAATGTGATTACATGAAAATAAAACAACAAACTCCAAATGCAGGACTAAAAGACGCCAAAAGTGTGACTTTCAGAAAAACTTGCTCCTTCTTAGCAACTGGTTACACCAATGACTACTTGTGCTTGGGTAGTGGATTGGTGTTCACATTCGGTGGAGCTTAAGCAAGTTTTACCACCTCGTTGTCAATCAGATCTTGAATTTTGTGTTTGAGAGTGATACATTTCTCGGTATCATGTCCAAAAACTCCTGAATGATAAGCACACTGCTTGTTTGGGTTATACCACTCGGCCAAAGTATTCACAGTCTTGGCTTCCACTGGATGGAGTATCCCTGCCTCTTTCAATCTCTCAAAAAGTTGAGTCCGTGTCTCACACAATGGAGTGAAGACTAGAGGAGGCTTTTTCTCAAAATTGGAACGGGGTGCATTGTTTTGATAATTTTGCATTGGTCGTGGAGAACGAAATGTTGCTTGATTGTTGCAAACATAGTATCGTGAATCAAGATAGCCTGGAGGTGGTTGACGGCTTTATGAGGTAGCTCCTCGAGTTGTTAACATCATAACCTTTTTCTCCTTTTTCTTTCCAAAGGAACCAGTTTGATAGGCCCTGTTAGCAAACTGAGATGAGGTGTAACTCGCTATTCGGCCAATCTTGAGACCGTCTTCAATCATTTCTCCAGCCTTGATAGCTTTAGCAAATGTTTTTCCACCCATTGTCACCATTCGCTCATAGTATTCTTAGTCTTGAGCTTGAATAAAGTAGGTGATCATTTCTGATTCCTCCATAGGTGGATGCACCATAGCATCTTCTTCTCTCCAACGAATGGCATATTCTCGGAAGCATTCAATCGACTTTGGTTTTAACTTGGTAATAGAGATCCTGTCAGGAGTGATTTCAACATGAAACTTGTAGTGATCTACAAAAGCATTCACTATATCATCCCAAGTACGCCATTTAGTCACATCTTGTTTTGAATACCACTCCAAGGCTTTTCCAGTCAGACTTTGACTGAATAGCTTGATTCTTATCCCTTCGTTGTTTCCAACACCAATCAACTTTTCACAGTAAATTTTCAAGTGAAAGAAAGGATTTCCTGATCCACTAAACTTCTCAAACTTCGGAATCTTGTAACCAGGTGGAAGCTCAACTTTGGGGAATGTGCACAACTCTTCATATCTTACACTCTGGCTACTATCGAACCCATGAAGACCTTTCATAACATCTTTTAAGATTTTTATCTTCCTACTCATCATTTCAGCATCAATTGATTTTGCATCATTTTCAATTTCAACATAGTGATTGCATCTTGGCGGTGAAACTCCTGAGCCTTGGTAAAGGTGGAGTAATGACATAAGTGTACACTGGCGGAGCATGATATGTTACCATTGGAGCTTTTGGAGGTGCAAATGTGTACAAAAGAGGAGTATCCTGAGTTGAAAATCTGGTAAAATGATCTCCTTGATTGAGCTCACTTGAAGTCGGAAACGAAGGTGGCATGGGCCCTTTTTGGCGAGCATCGGGTGGTAAGTTCTGAGAAGCAGCTTAGTATTGAGTTACCGGGAGATTTAGTTCACCAATTTGTTGCTCTAGACGAGCAATGACTTTCATGGGTGATTCTATTGCTACCGAGGTACTAGGATTGGCCGCGACAGATGAAGTGGGGATCATTTCGGACGAAGCAACCGTGTTGATAGTGGAATCCATTTTTGATCGAGTCCTCTTAGTAGTCCATGTACGAAACGAAGAGTCTGTAGAAATTTCCTTGACCTTAGATCGTGTAAAATATGGATGTTCTGTCAGCGGATACTTTGGTGAAGTGAGCAAGTTTGATTACCAACACAAATCAGTCTCTCCTTCTAAAAACAACTCAAAAATAAGAGAGTTAGTCCATTAATCATAATAATCAACCAAAGTAACATATAAAACAAATAACATGTGTTTTGCTTAAAACAAATTAGTCCAAAATTCGAAGAACAAAAGACTCTAAAAGGGTGAACAAATGGGAAAACTTTGATCATTCTGTGAACTAAAATATTAACGAAAGAAAGGAATTTGAACAAAGCAAACTATATAATTTGAGTAAAGATTCAAATGTACCGTTTGGAATGTTCAATTGAAAAGCCCTTTCGAGAAATAAGGACTTAAGACTTGAAACTGACGAAATATTTAGTAACGCCGGCTAGGTAGGTGTGGAAAATAATTTTCAAGAAACAACGAGGTCAACGTGAATTTGAATGATAACCTCAATAATTTTTTTAAGCTCTATTGAACATAGAACTTGAGTGATTTTGAACGTATTTTGATAATGGAGTCAAAGAGTATTTTAGAAGGCTTGAAAATTGAGTTTATATGTTAAATGACGTTCTAAGCCTTTGGAATGGAATAATGGATCAATTACGTTTAAAGCAAATCATATGTATAGAACACATAAGTCAAGCAAGCATAAACGAAACAAAATTTGTAACATTTAACACACAAACAATATATAATGCCTCCTAACATACATGTGACCTTTTGAGCCAACGGTAAGCCTAAAGTTTGAAGGATGTGTATATTGTTTGTAAAGCGTTTCATTGCCCCAAAATATTTATACAAACCTTATGAATAAAACAAATGGGGATACATAATAGAGGAGAGGGAAATAAATATCAGTCCCACGCAGGGGTACAATGGTAAACTAAACTAAGCTTCCATATGAAATCTTCATTCCCAAACTTCTTGAAGCTTTTGAATTTCTTCCGGACGAGGATGATCTTCATTTGATTTCAACAAAGAAACTACCTATAACAAAAAAAAAAAACAATCCCAAGGGGCAATGATACGCACAAATCGACATACATATCCTTCAAATTTAACAAATAGTTGGATGATTATTTTATATTGACCATGCGTCAATTAGACACAGGTGGTCTTCTAATGGGCCCGATACACCTTGTGTATTGGTTCATCTTAGGTTAATGCACCTAAAAGAGGGTTTTGGTTTCGCTCTACGCTAGTTGACTAAGAGTGGCTTTTGAAAGATCGGGAACCCAAGTGGAAAACTTAGGCTGGAACTCACAACAACCATTGGACGCATGACGTACCAATAAATTGCCGATCATTTCAGAAAAGGGTTGAGTATAAAAGGTCAGATTGCGATTATGCAGAAATCGTTTTTAATATACTATACATACATAAAAAATTGCCATGATTGCAATGACAATAAATATTCAAAATTTAAACACATAATTGCATAAGGTAACAAATAATACAATAATAGTTAGCCAAACAATAAAATCCTTTTGGCTAGAACCTAGATGAATCCCCAGTGAAGTCGCCATTCTGTTACAACTTGATTTCAAAAACTAAGGTTTTGAAGTCATTTCGCAACTTTGGCAATTTTGTTAAGGTTTGGAAAAATTTATAATTTGGAAGTCTCCACTTAATTTTTAGGAAAAAATAAGAAAAAACATTTAAAAGGGGTTTTTGAAAGAAAATATTTTAAATAAAACCAGAGTCGGGTAAGGGTTCAATCAATTCTCTAAGAAAGGGTTTAGACATCTTAGAGAATCCGCTAACACACAGTTGACCGGTAGATTAAAAAGCTTGGCTAATTTCTAAAAGAGAACTTAAATTATATAAAAATCTTGTTGAAAACTTAGATAAAAATCTCTTGATACTTTTTAAAATCTCAAGAAAAAACCTAACTTGAAACTTTTATCCATAGTCAAATTTTGAATCGTACAATTAATTCAAACTCATAAACATGGAGTAAAGAACCTTGTTTAATAACTATGAAAGGATATAAAAAAATCCTCAAGTCATTCATACAAAGTCCTAAGTTAAATTAAAAGATAACTAATTTATTTTTAGAACCTTAACAATTTTATCCTATTAAAAAATTTAAACTAAATAGTTAGTTCAAACTCATAAACATGGATTTAAATCTTTTCAATAACTATGAAAGAAAAAGAAAGGTTCTTCAGTCATTCTATAAACTTAAATTAACTAACTTAAAATGAGTTTCAAAAAATTTGAAAACTTGAAATTAAAAAAAAAATCTCCCCAAGGATTCATCTAAATTAAGAAAGATTAACAGAAGTTGGCATCAATGACAATAATAAGAAAATATAGACAAGACATTTTTGACCCATATTAAGTCCCTTTTGGGACTGAATTGCCGATCTGCTACTTTGTCAACTTCCGGTTTTAACCCAATTTCCGCTTCTGCTTAGTTACTGCTGGTGTTACGGTATAAATTGGACTTGTTAAAGTCCAAGAAATCTCAATTTTAGCCCCTTTGGGGACTGCTGCTACTGCTTTGGTTAAATGGGACTCTTTTAAGTCCAAATTTTCCAATTTTCAGCTTTTGGGAGTGTTGTAACTGCTATTGAGTTGCTGCCAGTGATTTGAAGTTTAACCCAATGATATTAACTTCCCTTTCACGACTTTGATGAGGTCGACTCGAAGAAGAAGAAAATGCAAGAGAGGGAGTC
>JAJOOH010003730.1:0-49284 GCA_029582605.1 Solanum gracilifrons | reverse complement strand
AAGTAAAATTTTGATCTTTTATTAGTCACGAAATACTAAGGTCATTGGTGCAAGTCAAAAAAAATTTGAGGCGTTTTTTATATTGTTTATGTATTTTTCTTGATTTTTCGGCCATTTTCGGGCATTTACAAAATATTTGGCCATTTTCGGACAATTATGAAAAAAGTAAAATTTTGATCTTTTATTCGTCACGATATTCTAAGGTAATTGGTGCAAGTAAAAAAAATTGAGGTAATTTTTGTATTTTTTAGGTATTTTTCTTGTTTTTAAAGCCATTTTCGCGCATTAATGTAATAATCGACCATTTTCAGACAGTTATGAAAAGAAGTAAAATTTTGATCTTTTATACGTCACGACATTCTAAGGTCATTGGTGCATGTGTAAATTTTTTGAGGCATTTTTTGTATTGTTTATCTATTTTACTGCCATTTTCAAGCATTACATAATATTTGGCCATTTTCGGACAGTTACAAAAAGAACTAAATTGATCTTTTATTTGTTACAAAGTTCTTATGTCATTGGTGCAAATCAAAAAAAATTGAGGCAATTTTTATATTGTGTATGTATTTTTCTTGATTTTTGGCCATTTTCGGGCATTTACGTAATATTCGGCCATCTACGGACAGTTATGAAATGTAACGACCCGTCCAGTCGTTTTGAGAACTAGGACTATTTTGACTCTTCCCGTAAAATTTTAAATGGAAAATTTTAAACTATTCCGTTATTACGAGTAATTAGTTGACGAGTATTTAGGAAATAATTAGTAGTTGATAGTTAATGGGCAAATCCATAAATTATTTAGTATCCTTTACCACTTCACCCATGTATTAAAATAAAATTATAGGGGTTTTACAATTTTTAGATTATAATTGACGCAAACAAAAGAAAAAGAAAAAGAAAGAGAACACGGAGAAGAGGAAAACCAAAAAGGCCTCTCGAAGAGGACTTTGCGACAGTCGTTCAGTCTGAATCAAGTAAGCATACATTAACTATTGTTTTATATATATATTTGGGTAGATGTTATATTATTATTATTATGTTGGATTGGGGAATAGAAAGAAGAGAATTGAGTTGTATTAATGTGGCAGTGTGTTGGACTTGGACAAAAATAACAAAATATAAGATTTTGGTAGCTAATGAGGAATAGGTATTTGTCTAGATTAATTGAGGGCTAGTGATGTTACAATGATAAGGTGATTAGAGGATTGTAGGGTGAGGAATTTGGATGATTGTGGGATATTAAGTTTTCCAGTGAATAAATATAAGGTTCTGACAAATCGTATGGGTTTTGATATAATTAATTACTAGGTGTATGGTATTATACGAACACCATTAGATTTATGATATTTTGGTAGTTTAAGGATTAACTCTAAGTTTGAAATTTAGCAAGTATGATTTTGACATATAAATTATATCAAAAGTAGAAGCTTGGTTGAGTGAGTTTTTGGGTCTAGGATAGACATATAATAATATGGGTGTCTATGAACTCGTGTGCTTACAAATATTTCATAATTGATAGATTGGGAACGTTTTGAAGCTTTGCGAAAAGGAAAGGAAAAATCTTGAGGATTTGTGGCACGTGTTCGACATTCAAGGTATTTTAAGACTTTTAGACTTCGTTGAAGGACATTTTCCTAATCAAAGATTAGAACCTGAATAGAAAATGGGTAAGGGCGAAAGATGGGGGTCTCGTACCAATGGTGTGACGGGCATCAATATGAGTACCGGTGTTATAAAGGAAAAGTTTATTACTATAGAATGCAGATTATAATACGAGAATGCCAAAGCATATGAGCATTATTTGATGTATTAATGAATTAAGTTCTTTTGTGTGATTGTGTTTCTTTATTGAGCCCATATAATTGTGATAGTTGAGGTGATTATGTATTATGCTGATATTTGATTGACTGAGATGCATCATCATCGCCTTTATTTGAAACCATACCGTGCATATGTATTGACATGAGGTTGAGTATAAGCTAGGCACGTGGAGATCGTCTGTGTGGAAACTATTAGATTTTATGATAGTGCGTTGAGATTGTCCGCACAGACACGTGGAGATCGTCTATGTCAGTATATGGACCTCGCGAGTCCCCCATGGGTCATGAACCCTCGATGTATTTCCGAGGAGGATCATGTATATAGAGTTGAGAGAGTACTTGGTATTCTGAGGCATATTATTTCATGGTGTCATATTGCATTGCATCTTATTACATCCTTCATTCTTGATGCATATGTGTTTTACTGGTGGTTAGAAAGTACTTGATATTTGATTACCTCTATTTGATGAAACTGGTTTGGTTAGTGTAATATAGACTTGTATAAGTAAATAACTGATTTTTCTTATATAAACTATGGTCACTACTTCTTAGTTGTCAGTCTATGACATATACTGGATACACGTGCTTTCGTACTCATACTACACTTGTTGCACTTTTTTGTGGTGGAGATTCGATTCCTAATACGAGAACTTCTCGTGGAGCTTTTTGAGTCTGAGCTTGAAGTATCTTGGAGTTGTGGTGAGCTACCTGGTTGTTTCGTAGCCCACACCTCCCTCTATCTTTTATTTA
This sequence comes from Solanum gracilifrons, assembly GCA_029582605.1. Classification (NCBI taxonomy): domain Eukaryota; kingdom Viridiplantae; phylum Streptophyta; class Magnoliopsida; order Solanales; family Solanaceae; genus Solanum; species Solanum gracilifrons. The sequence goes on along the minus strand of JAJOOH010003730.1, from coordinate 46,714 downwards.
TCTGTAGTTTTAGTATTCAGGCAGGTTATCCTTTATGTTTGGATTTGTCATTTAGTTTCAAACTTACATCATATTTAGAAGCTCTTACACTTATGACACCAATTCTTGGGGTGGTTTTTAGCTTTCCACATTTCGTATTTATAAAGAACTTAGTGTTGGAGATTTTAACTCGTTGTTTACCTTTTTACCTCATTAGTTAGTTAAAATTGGTAAATTTATTGGGTTGGCTTACCTATCGATTAGGAACATAGGTTCCATCACGACTTGTGAATTTGGGTCATGACAATTTGGTATCAGAGCCCTAGGTTTATCGGTCTCACGAGTACAAGAACAATGTCTAGTAGAGTCCTGTGGATCGGTATGATGATGTCCATACCTATCTTCAAAAGGCTATAGGATATTTAGGAAAATTATATTATTTCATTCCTTATCGTGCGTACTGACCTTGTTGCAATTCCAATCTTAATATTTTGTTCTCTTTCAGATGGTGAGGACTCGTACATCTGCAAGTGATGATTAGGAGCATATCCCTGCACCTGATTTCGGGAACACTATTCGAGGTAGAGGCAGAGGATGAAGTTGAGGTCGAGGTCAAGGTCAGGGCAAGGGTCGTATTGCAGTATCTGTGGAAGTCCAAGTACCAATAGCTACCCAGGGTCATGATAGGACCGTACCTCCTGATGCAAATGTTATTCATTGGGATTGCAGGACCATATCGAGGGGGATGGTCCAGCTCAGGATCCACCCAATATTATTGCTACCCTAGTGCTTCAAGATACCTTGGCATGTATGTTAGGACTTCTAGAGGGGATGGCTCAGGCGGGAAGTTTTCCTGTCGCCTTTGATGCCTCACATACCCGTGTTGGAGGTCAGAATCCAGATCCCATGGTTGCTCCAGATTCTCAGAATCCCAAGACTCAGCTAGCTCATGTTGTAGCTCTCCGTTTAGATAGTATGAAATTGACAGGTATTGCGCCACACTTGGCGAACATGCCTTCCATGAACGTTGATGAACAAAAGATGTTTGGGAGGTTTAGACTAATGAATCCTCTGACTTATACTGATGACTTAACTGAGGATGCATATGAATTTATAGTTAGTTGTCATGAGAGATTGCATAATCTTGGATTAGTGGAGTCTCATGGAGTTGACTACACAACATTTTAGATGACTGGCTCTTCCAAGCAATAGTGGAGGGATTATATTAGTAGTAGGCCAGCTGGATCCCCTCCACTATCATGGACTCAGTTTACTCAGGTATTTCTAGTGAATTTTTTTCCACGTAGTGAGAGGGAGCGAAAGAGGGCTAAGTTCGAGGGTTTGCAGCAAGATGGAATGTCAGTCGCAGAGTATGAGGGAAAATTCCATGCCTTGACTAGGCATGCTTCGAGGATACTTCCCACAGAGACTGAGAGAGTGAGAAGGTTTGTTAAGAAGTTGATTATTCCAATTCCTGTGGGAGTTTCTCAAGTTGCTTCTTTTGGTGTTCCGTTCCAGAAGGTGGTAAATGCTGCTAAAGAGTTGGAGATGATTCGACGTGAGGGATTTGAGCAGTGTGAGGGCAAGAAGGCCCGTCATTCACGTGATTATGGTGGTGCTCCGCCTAGGAGTTGAGGTTATTTAGAGAGACGTTATCACTCTCAGTTTAGCAGACCCATTCATGTTGTTATACCAGCATCTGAGGCTGGTTACACTGGGCATAGTTCTTCAAGTTCGGTGCATACTTCTTAGGGTTCATCTTCCAGACCTGTAGGCCGTGAAGGACATTCTAGTCATTCAGGTGCCTCTCATCAGCCTACGCCTCATTGGGGTTATTTTGAGTGTGGTGATATGAGACACTTTGTGAGAGATTGCCCTAGGACTAGATGTGGTGGTTTGCATCAGGCTTTGACTTTTAGGGCTACACAACCTCCAACTAGGGGAGGTGTACAAAGTGGTAAAGGTGGTTCTAATTCAAGTAGAGGTGGTTCTCCTTTTGGTTGAGGTGGTGGTCGTAGAGGTTCACAATCTGAGGGCAGTCGTTCTCACTGTTATGTTTTTCCGGGTAGGCAAGAGGGTGAGACTTCAGATGTTGTTAGCTACTGTAGTATTTGATCCAAGCTCTACTTATCCTTATGTGTCCATATCTTTTACTTCGAGTCTGGATATATTATGTGAGTCTCTTGATTTGCCAGTACATGTTTCTACTCATGTTGGGAATTTTGTAGTGGTAGATCGGGTGTATCGACTATATATAGTTACCTTGATGGGATATGAACTCATGCATATTTAAAGGTCTTAGATATGGTAGATTTTGATGTGATTCTTGGTATGGATTGGTTATCTCCTTATCACACAATTTTAAATTGTCATGCCAAGACAGTTACATTAGTTATGCCTGGAATTCCAATAGTAGAATGGAGAGGTTCTCTTAGTCACCCTCCTAAAGGGGTGATATCAATTCTTAAGGCTCGTCACTTGGTAGAGAGAGGATGTTTGGCTTACTTGGTGCACATTCGAGATACTAGTGTTGAGACTCCTATGCTTGAGTTTATTCCGGTGGTGAATAAATTTTCAGAGGTATTTCTGATAGATTTACCAAGTCTTCCACCTGATTGTGATATTGATTTTTGTATTGACGTAGATCCAGGCACTCAGCCTATTTTCATTCCTCTTTATTGTATGGCACCAGCTGCATTGAAAGAGTTGAACGAGCAGTTGCAGGATTTGTTGATCAAGGGTTTTATAAGACCGAGTGTATATCCTTGGGGTGTTCCAGCGTTATTTGTGAAGAATAAAGATGGATCGATGCGTATGTGTATTGACTATCGGCAGTTGAACAAGGTAACCATCAGAAATACGTAGCTGATACCTCATAATTATGATTTATTTGATCAGCTGCAGGGTGCTTCAGTTTTCTCCAAGATTGACTTGAGATCCGGCTATCATCAGCTAAAGGTAAGGGTGGAGGATATCCCTAAGACAGCTTTTCGAACACGTTTTGGCAATTATGAGTTCTTGGTAATGTCTTTTGGATTGACAAATGCCCCAGCAACTTTTATGGACTTGATGAACGAAGTGTTCAGACCGTACTTGGATTCCTTTGTTATTGTCTTCATAGATGATATATTGATATACTCCCGTAGTAAGGAGGAACACGAGCATCATTTGAGGATTGTGCTTGGGATTCTGAAGTAGAAGAAACTTTATGCAAAGTTTGAGTTTTGACTTAGTTCGGTAGCATTGTTGGGACATGTAGTGTCCAAGGAGGGTATTATGGTGGATCCTAAGAAGATTGAGGTAGTAAGAGATTGGGTCAGACTTGCTTCAGTTACTAAGATTCGGAGTTTCTTAGGCCTTACCCGTTATTATCGACGGTTGAGTGTGAGGTGAGTTTTCAAAATCTCAAGACTTTATTGACTACTTCTCCGATTATGACCCTACCCGTGGAGGGAGAGGGTTTTGTTGTATATTGTGATGCTTCTCGAATTGGTCTTGGTTGCGTATTGATGTAGAGGGGGAGGTGATAGCTTATGCTTTGAGGCAATTGAAGGTTCATGAGAAGACCTATCCTATTCATGATTTGGAGTTGGCGGTTGTTGTGTTTGCATTGAAAATTTGGAGGCATTATCTTTATGGTGTGCATTGTGAGGTGTTCATGGATCATCGTAGTCTCAAGTATATATTCAATCAGAGGGATCTCAATTTGAGGCACCATAGGTGGTTGGAGTTGCTCAAAGATTACGACATGACTATTCTTTATCATTCGGGTAAGGAAAATGTGGTAGCAGATGCCTTGAGTTGAAAGGCGGTAAGTATGGGTAGTCTAGCCTTGTTACAGGTTGTTGAGCGTCCTTTAGTTACAAATGTCCAATCCTTGTCCAATAGCTTTGTGAGGCTTTATATTTTAAAATCTAGTAAGGTGTTGGCTTATATGGAGGCTAGGTCATCCTTGTTGGAGCAGATTCAGGCTCAACAGTTTGATAATGGTGATTTATGTAAGATTAGAGACAAGGTGTCAAAAGGAGAATCCAAGGATGCAATTCTTGATAGTGAGGGAGTTTTCAGGATAAAGGTCGTATTTGTGTTCCTCGGACCGGTGAATTGACTAAATTGATCATGGAGAGGCATATAGTTTGAGGTACTCTATTCATCTGGGGGCTACTAAGATGTATCGTGACTTGAAGCAGCATTATTGGTGGGGTCGTATGAAGAGGGACATAGTAGATTTTGTATCTCGGTGTTTGAATTGTCAGCAAGTGAAGTATGAACACCAAAAGCCTAGAGTTGTTACTCCGAGGATGCCCATACTTGACTGGAAGTGGGAGCGCATTGCTATGGACTTTGTGGTAGGGTTGCCACGTACCTTGGGTAAGTTTGATGCTATATGGATCCTTGTGGATCGATGACTAAGTCTACACATTTCGTACCAGTTCAGACTACCTATAATTCAGAGAAGTTATCCAAGATCTATATTCGAGAGATAGTTCCTATGCATGGGGTTCCTATTTCTATTATTTTAGATCGTGGGACACAATTTACATCTCATTTCTAGCGGTCTATGCAGAAGGATTTGGGCACTAGGGTCGATTTTAGTACAACCTTTCACCCTCAGACTGACTTTCAGTCTGAACGAACTATTTAGGTACTTGAGGAATGTTGCCGGCGTGTGTGATCGATTTTGGTGGTAACTGGGATCAGTTCCTCCCATTAGCAGAGTTTACTTACAGTAATAGTTACCATTTGAGTATTGAGATGGCACCATTTGAGTTTTTGTATGGTAGGAGATGTCTATCTCCAATTGGTTGGTTTGATGCATTTGTGGTTAGACCGTGGGGTACAGATTTTCTGAGAGAGTCCTTGGACAAGGTTAAGTTGATCCAAGATAGACTTCTCATGGCTCAGAGTAGGCAAAAGAGTTATGCAGATCGAAAGGTTCGTGATTTGTTCAAGGTTGGAGAGCGGGTTCTATTAAAGGTTTCACCCATGAAGGGTGTGATGAGATTTGGAAAGAATGGCAAGTTGAGACCAAGGTATATTGGTCCTTTCAAGATTGTTGAACGTATTGGTGAGGTGGCGTATGAATTGGCTTTGCCACCTTGTTTGGCGAGTGTTCATCCTGTATTTCATATTTAGATGTTGAAGAAGTATCATTAGGGTGGTGCTCATGTGATTCAACGAGATTCAGTGTTACTTGATCAAAATTTGACTTTTGAGGAGGAGTCGATAGCTATCCTGGATAGGCAAATTCGAAAGTTGAGGTCAAAGGAGATTGCTTCAATAAAGGTTCAATGGAAGCATCATTCGGTGGAGGAGGCTACATGGGAGACCGAGTCAGACATGAGGAGTAGATATCCTCAGCTTTTTTAGTGTTCAGGTGCGTTCTATTCTTTTACCGTTCGAGGACGAACGTTTGTTTAAGTGGTAGATGATGTAACGACCCGTCAGGTCGTTTTGAGAACTAGGACTATTTTGACTCTTCTCGTAAAATTTTAAATGGAAAATTTTAAACTACTCAGTAACTACGAGTAATTAGTGGACGAGTATTTAGCAAATAATTAATAGTTGATAGTTAATGGGCCAAATCCATAAATTATCTAGTATCCTTTACCACTTGACCCATGTATTAAAATAAATTTATAGGGGTTTTACAATTTTTAGATATAATTTACGCAAACAAAAGAATAAAAAAAGAGAACAACGGAGAAGAGGAAAACCAAAAAAAGACTCTCGAAGAGGACTTTGCGACAGTCGTTCAGTATGAATCAAGTAAGCATACATTAACTATTGTTTTATATATATAAAGAATCAAGTAAGCATATATATATATATATATATATGGGTAGATATTATATTATTATTATTATGCTGGGCTGTGGAATAGAAAGAATAGAATTGAGTTGTATTAACGTGGCAACGTGTTGGACTTGGAAAAAAATAATAAAATATAAGATTTTGGTAGCTAATGAGGAATAGGGATTAGGCTAGATTCATTGAGGGCTAGTGATGTTACAGTGATAAGGTGATTAGAGGATTGTAAGGTGAGGAATTTGGATGATTGTGGGATATTAAGTTTTCCAGCGAATGAATATAAGGTTCTGCCAAATCGTATGGGTTTTGATATAATTAATTACTAGGTGTATTTTATTATACGAACACCATTAGATTTATGATATTTTGGTAGTTTAAGGCTTAACCCTAGGTTTGAAATTTAGCAAATATGATTTTTGACATATAAATTATATCAAAAGTAGGAGCTTGGTTAGATATATGAGTGAGTTTTTGGGTCTAGATTAGACATATAATAATATGGGTGTCTATAAACTCGCGTGCTTACAAATATTTCATAATTGGTAGAATAGGAACGTTCTGAAGCTTTGCAAAAAGAGAAGAAAAAAATTTGAGGATTAGTGGCACGTGTTCGGCATTCAAGGTATGTTAGGATTTTTAGACTTCGTGGAAGGACATTTTCCTAATCAAAGATTAAAACAGGTATAGACAATGGATAAGGACGAAAGATGGAGGTCTAATACCTATGGTGTGACGGGCATTGGTACGAGTACCGGTGTTATAAAAGAAAAGTTCATTACTATAGAATGCGGATTGTAATCCGAGAATGCCAAAGCCTATGGGCATTAGCTGATGTATTAATGACTTAAATTCTTTTGTGTGATTGTGTTTCTTTATTGAACCCGTATAATTGTGATAGTTGAGGTGGTTATGTATTATACTGATATTTGATTGACTGAGATGTATCATCATCCCCTTTATTTGAAATCATATTGTGCACATGCATTGATATAAGGTTGAGTATAAGTTGGGCATATGGATATCGTCAGTGCTGGGATGGTGAGATATTAAGATTACAATTTGGGCACGTGGAGTATTTTCGAACATTTACGAAAAGAAGTAAAATTTTGATCTTATATTCGTCACGATATTCTAAGGTCATTAGTGCAAGTCAAAATTTTGTAGAGGCATTTTTTGTATTTTTCTTGATTTTTTTTCCATTTTCGGCCATTTACGTAATATTTGGTCCATTTTCGGCAGCTACTAAAAGAAGTAAAATTTGATCTTTTATTCATCACGATATTCTAAGGTCATTGGTGCTAGTCAAAAAAATTTAAGGACTTTTTGTATTGTTCACTTATTTTTCATGCTTTTTTAGCCATTTTCGGGCATTTAAGTAATATTCGCCCATTTTCAGACAATTACGAAAAGAAGTAAAATTTTGATCTTTTATTTGTCACGATATTCTAAGGTCATTGGTGCAAGTCGAAGTTTTTTTGAGGTGTTTTTTGTATTGTTTATGTATTTTTCTTGACTTTTAGACCATTTCAGGACTTTACGTAATATTCAACCATTTTTGGACGATTACGAAAAGAAGAAAATTTTTATCATTTATTCAACTATATATTCTAAGGTCATTGGCGCAAGTCCAAAAAAAAAATTGAGCCATTTTTTGTATTGTTTATGTATTTTTCTTGATTTTAGGCCATTTTCGGGCATTTACATAATATTCGGCCATTTTCGGACAGTTTTGAATAGAAGTAAAATTTTACCTTTTGTTTGTCTAGATATTCTAAGGTCATTGATGCAAGTTGAAACTTTTTGAGGTGTTTTTGTATTGTTTATGTATTTTTCTTGATTTTTTTTCCATTTCCGGACATTTACGTATTATTCGGCCATTTCCGGACAATTACGAAAATAAGTAAAGTTTTGATCTTCTGTTTGTCATGATATTCTAAGATAATTGGTGCAAGTCAAAAAATATTGAGACTTATTTGTATTGTTTATGTATTTTCTTGATTTTTTTTGTATTTTTGGGCATTTACGTAATATTCGGTCATTTTAGAACAGTTACGAAAAGAAGTAAAATTTTAATCTTTTATTCGTCGCGATATTCTAAGGTCATTGGTGGAAGTCGAATTTTTTTTGAGGTGTTTATTTTATTGTTTATGTATTTTTCTTGACTTTTAGGTCATTTTCGGGCATTTACGTAATAGTCGGCCATTTGCGGACAGTTACAAAAAAAATGTAAAATTTTTATCTTTTATTCGTCTAGATATTCTAAGGTCATTAGTGTAAGTCAAAAAATTTTGAGGCATTTTTTGTATTGTTTATGTATTTTTCTTCATTTTAGGACATTTACGTAATATTCTGCCAATTTCGGACAGTTACGAAAATAAGAAATATTTTATCTTTTATTCCTCTAGATATTCTAAAGTCATTGGTGCAAGTCAAAAAAAAATTGAGGCGTTTTTTATTGTTTATGAATTTTTCTTGATATTTTGACCATTTTCGGGAATTAACGTAATATTCGGCAAATTTTGGACAGTTACAAAAAGAAGTAAAATTTTGATCTTTTTTTCGTCATGATATTCTAAGGTCATTAGTGCAAGTCGAAATTTGTTTGAGGCGTTTTTTGTATTGTTTATGTATTTTTCTTGATTGTTTTTCCATTTTTAGGCATTTACGTAATATTTTGCCATTTTTGGATAATTAAGAAAAGAAGCAAAACTTTGATCTTTTATTCATCACATTATTCTAAGGTCATTGGTGCAAGTCAAAAAAATTTAGGCGTTTTTTGTATTTTTTTTAAAAGTATGTTTCTTGATTTTTCTGTCAATTTCAGAAATTTAAGTAATATTCGGCCATTTTCGAACAATTACGAAAAGTAGTAAAAAAAATTCCCTTTTCATCACATTATTCTGAGGTTATTGGTGTAAATTGAAATTTTTTAGAGACGTTTTTTGTATTGTTTATGTATTTTTCTTGATTTTTCGGGCATTTACATAATATTTGGCCATTTTCGTACAGTTACAAAAAGAAGTAAAATTTTGATCTTTTATTTGTCACTATATTCTAAGGTCATTTGTGCAAATTGAAATTTTTTTGAGGTGTTTTTTGGATTATTTATGTATTTTTCAAGATTTTCCGGTCATTTTCGGACATTTACGTAATATTCGGTCATTTTCAGACAATTATGAAAAGAACATAAATTTGATCTTTTATTTGTCATAATATTCTAAGGTCATTGGTGCAAGTCGAAATGTTTTTGAGGCGTTTTTTTGTATTATTTATGTATTTTTCTTGATTTTTCAATCATTTTCGAGCATTTACGTAATATTCGGCCAATTTCGGACAGTTACGAAAAGAAGAATTTTTTTTATCTTTTATTTGTTACGATATTTTAAGGTCATTGGTGGAAGTCAAAAAAAAATTGAGACGTTTTTTATTGTTTATTTATTTTTCTTAATTTTTCGGCCATTTTAGGATAGTTAGGAAAAGATGTAGAATTGGTATCTTTTATTTGCCACGATATTCTAAGGTCATTGGTGCAAGTATAATTTTTGTTGAAGCATTTTTTGTGTAGGGTATGTATTTTTATTGATTTTTCAGCCATTTTCGGACAGTTACGAAAAGAAGCAAAATTTTGATCTTTTATTCGTCACAATATTCTAACGTCATTAGTGCAAGTCAAAAAATTTTTGAGGTATTTTTTGTATAGTTTATGTAGTTTTCTTGACTTTTCAGCCATTTTTGGACATTTATGTAATATTCAACCATCTTCGCAAAGTAATGAAAAGAAGTATAATTTTGATCTTTTATTCGTCATGATAGTCTAAGGTCATTGGTGCAAGTCGAACCTTTTTTAATGAGTTTTTTGTATTGTTTATGTATCTTCCTTGATTTTTGGGCCATTTTCAGACATATTCGAAATATTCAGTCATTTTTGGACAGTTACAAAAAGAAGTAAAACTCTGATCCTTTTTTCGTCACGATATACTAAGGTCATTGGTGCAAGTGGGAATTTTTTTGAGGCGTTTTTCGTATATTTTTTAATGTAATTTTTCTTGATTTTTTGGCCATTTTCGGGCATTTACGTAATATTCGGCTATTATTGAACAGTTACGAAAAGAAGTAAAATTTAGATCTTTCATTCGTCACGATATTCTAGGGTCATTGGTGCAAGTCGAAATTTTTTTAAGGCGTTTTTTGTATTGTTTGTGTATTTTTCCTTATTTTTCGGCCATTTTCGAACATTTACATAATATCATTTTCAGACAATTATGAAAAGTTAAAATTTTGATCTTTTATTTGTCACGATATTCTAAGGTCATTGGTTTAAGTCAAAATTTGTTTGAGGTACTTTTTGTAATGTTTATGTATTTTTCTTGATATTTTGGGCATTTACGTAATATTCGGCCATTTTCGGAAGGTTACGAAAAGATTTAAAACTTTTATATCTTATTCATTACGATGTTTTATGGTCGTTGGTGTAAGTCAAAAAAAAATTGAGGCATTTTTTTTTATAGTTAATGTATTTTTCTTGATTTTTCAGCCTTTTTCAGGCATTTACATAATATTCGGTCATTTTCGAACAGTTATGAAAATAAGTAAAATTTTGATCTTTTATTCGTCACGATATTCTAAGGTCATTGGTGCAAGTTGAAATTTTTAAGGCATTTTTTGTATTGTTTATGTATTTTTCTTAATTTTTGGCCTTTTTTGGATATTGATGTAATATTCAACTATTTTAGGAATGTTAAGAGAAGAAGTAAGGTTTTGATCTTTTATACATCACGATATTCTAAGGTCATTGGTGCAAGTCAAAATTCTTTTGAGACATTTTTTGTGTTGTTTATATATTTTTCTTGATATTTCATCCATTTTCAGGCATTTATATAATATTCGGTCATTTTCGGACAGTTATGAAAAGAAGTAAAATTTTGATCTTTTATTCTTCACGATATTCTAAGGTAGTTGATGCAAGTCGAAATTTTTTTGACGCATTTTTTGTATTGTTTATGTTATCTTCTTGATTTTACGGCCATTTTAGGTCATTTACGTATTATTCGGTCAATTTTGGACCGATACGAAGAGAAGTAAAATTTGAATCTTTTATTCGTCACGATATTCTAAGGTCATTGGTGCAAGTCGAAATATTTTTGAGGTGTTTTTTGTATTGTTTATGTATTTTCATGATTTTTCAGCCATTTTCAAACATTTATGTAATATTCAGCCATTTTCGGACAATTACGAAAAGAAGTAAAATTTTGATCTTGTATTCGTCACCATAATCTAACGTCATCGGTGCAAGTCGAAATTTTTTTGAGTCATATTTTGTATTGTTTATGTATAATTCTTGATTTTTCATCCATTTTCAAGAATTTACGTAATATTAAGCCATTTTCAGACAGTTACGAAAAGAAGTAAACTTTTGATCTTTTATTCGTCACGATATTCTAAGGTTATTGGTGCTAGTCGAATTTTTTTTGAGGCTTTATGTATTTTCCTTTATTTTTCTGCCATCTTCAGAGATTTACGTAATACTCGGCCATTTTCGGACAGTTATGAGAAGAAGTAAAATTTTGATCTTTTATTTGTCACGATATTCTAAGGTCATTGCTGCAAGTCTAAAATTTTTGAGGTATTTTTTGTATTGTTTATGTATTTTTCTTTATTTTAAGACATTTTAGGGCATTTACGTAATATTCTACCATTTTCGGATAGTTACGAAAAGAAGTAATATTTTATCTTTTATTCATCTAGATATTCTAAGGTCATTGGTACAAGTCAAAAAAATTTGTGGCGTTTTTTTATTGTTTATGATTTTTTCTTGATTTTTTGGCCATTTTCTGGCATTTACGTAATATTCGGCAATTTTTGGACAGTTACGAAAAGATGTATTTTATATTTTTTTCTTCATGATATTCTAAGGTCATTGGTGCAAGTGGAAATTTTTTTGAGGCGTGTTTTGTAATGTTTAAGTATTTTTCTTGATTTTTTTTGCCATTTTTAGGCATTTACGTAATATTTGGCCATTTTCAGATCATTAAAAAAAGAAGTAAAACATTGATCTTTTAATGTGCAAGTCGAAAATTTTTTGAGGTATTTTTTGTAATTTTTATGTATTTTTCTTAATTTTTCGGCCATTTTAGGACATTTACGTAATATTTAGCCATTTTAAGACGGTTACGAAAAGAAGTTAAATTTTGATCTTTTATTCGACACGATATTCTAAGGTCATGGATGCAAGTCAAAATTTCATTGAGACATTTTTTGTATTACTGATGTATTTTTCTTGATCTTTCGGTCATTTACATAATATTCAGGCATTTTCGGACAGTTACGAAATGAAGTAAAATTTTGATCTTATATTCGACACAATAGTCTAAGGTCATTGGTGCTACTCAAAAAAAATTGAGGCATTTTTTGTATTGTTTATGTATTTTTCTTGATTTTTCACCATTTTTGGACATTTACGTAATATTCGATCATTTTCGGACAGTTAGGAAAAGAGGTAAAATTTTGATTTTTTATTCTTCATTATATTATAAGGTCATTGGTAGAAGTCAAAAAAAAATTGAGGCGTTTTTTGTTACGTTTATGTATTTTTCTTTATTTTCTGGCTATTTTCGGGCCTTTACGTAATATTCGTCCATTTTTTGAAAGTTACAAAAATATGTAAATTTTGATCTTTTATTCGTCACGATATTCTAAGGTCATCGCTGGAAGTTGAAATTTTTTGAGGTGTTTTTTTGTATTGTTTATGTAGTTTTCTTGATTTTCTGCAATTTTCTTCATATTCGCTCATTTTCGAACAGTTATAAAATGAAGTAAAATTTTGATCTTTTATTCGTCGCGATATTTTACTGTCATTGGTGCAAGTTGAAATTTTTTGAGGCATTTTTTGTATTGTTTATGTATTTTTCTTAATTTTTCAACCATTTTCGAACATTTACGTAAGATTAGGACATTTTTGGGCAGTTAGGAAAAAGAAGTAAAATTTTGATCTTTTATTCGTCACGCTACTCTAAAGTAATTGGTGCAATTCGAAGTTTTGTTGATGCGTTTTTTGTATATTTTATGTATTATTCTTGATTTTTCGGTTATTTTCGGACATTTACATAATATTCGGCTGTTATTGGACAATTACGAAAAGAATTAAATTTTGATCTTGTGATCTTCACGATATTCTAAGGTCATTGGTGCTAGTCAATATTTTTTGAGTCAGTTTTTGTATTGTTTATGTATTTTTCTTGATTTTTTTGCTATTTTCGAGCATTTACGTAATATTCAGCAATTTTTGGAAAGTTACGAAAAGATTTAAATTCTTATCATTTAATCGTCATGATAATCTAAGGTCATTGGTAGAAGTCAAAAAAATATTGAGGCGTTTTTTGTATTGTTTATGTATTTTTCTTGTTTTTTCGGCCATTTACGTAATATTCGGCCATTTTCAGATAGTTATGAACAAAAGTAAAATTTTGAACTTCTATTTGTCATGATATTCTACGGTCATTGGTGAAATTCAGAATTCTTTTGAGGCGTTTTTTATATTTTTTATGTATTTTTGTTGAATTTTCGACCATTTTCAAACACTTACATAGTTTTCATTTATTTTCGGACAATTAGGAAAAGAAGTAAAATTTTGATCCTTTATTCATCACATTATTCTAAGGACATTGGTGCAAGTCGTAATTTTTTAGAGACGTTTTTTGTATTGTTTCTATATTTTTCTTTATTTTTCAGTCATTTACGTAATATTCGGCCATTTTCTTACAGTTACGAAAAGAAGTAAAGTTTTGATCTTCTATTCTTCACTATATTCTAAGGTCATTGGTGCAAATCAAAATTATTTTAGGCATTTTTTGTGTTGTTTATGTATTTTTCGGTCATTTTCGGACATTTACATAACATTCGGCCATTTTTGGACAATTATGAAAAGAAGTAAAATTTTGTTGTTTTATTTGTCACAATATTCTACGGTCATTGGTGCAAGTCGAAATTTTTTTGAGGCCGATTTTGTATTGTTTATGTTTTTTTTTTTATTTTTCAACCATTTTCGTAACTTTTGGACAGTAACGAAAAGAAGTAAAATTTTGATCTTTTATTCGTCACGATATTCTGCGGTCGTTGGTGCAAGACAAAATTTTTTTGAGGCGTTGTTTGTATTTTTATGTATTTTCCTTGATTTTTTGGCCATTTACATAATATTCGGTGATTTTCGGATAGTTATGAAAAGAAGTAAAATTTTGATATTTTATTCTTCACGATATTCTATGGTCATTGGTGCAAGTCGAAAATTGTTTGAGGCATTTATTGTATTATTTATGTATTTTTCTTGACTTTTCGACCATTTTCGAACATTTACGTAATATTCGACCATATTTGGAAAGTGAAAAAAAGAAATAGAATTTTGATCTTTTATTCGTCAGCATACTCTAAGGTCATTGGTGCAATTTAAAATGTTTTTTGAGGCATTTTTTATTGTTTATGTATTTTTCTTAGTTTTTCGGTCATTTTCGTGCATTAACGTAATATTCGGCCATTTTCGGATAATTACGAAAAAACGTAAAATTTTAATTTTTTATTCGCCACATTATTCTAAGGATTGGTGCAAGTTAAATATTTTTTAAGCGTTTTTTGTATTTTTTTAAAGTATTTTTCTTTATTTTTCGGTCATTTTTGGAAATTTATGTAATATTCGGTCATTTTCGGATAGTTACGAAAAGTAGTAAAATTTTGTTCTTTTATTCATCACGTTATTCTAAGGTTATTGGTGCAAGTTGAAAATTTTTAGAGGCGTTTTTTGTATTGTTTATGTAATTTTCTTGAATATTTGGGCATTTACATAATACTTGGCCATTTTCGTACAGTTACAAAAAGAAGCAAAGATTTGATCGTTTATTCTTCACGATATTTTAAGATCATTGGTGCAAGTTGAAATTATTTTTGAGGCGTTTTTTCTATTTTTTATGTATTTTTCTAGATTTTTTGGTCATTTTCGAACATTTACATAATATTCGACCATTTTCGGACAATTACGAAAATAAGTTAAATTTTGCTCTTTTATTTGTCACAATATTCTAAGGTCATTGGTGCAAGTCGAAATGTTTTTGAGGCGTTTTTTGTATTATTTATGTATTTTTCTTGATTTTAAGTCATTTTTAGGCATTTAGGTAATATTCGGTCATTTTAGGATAGTTACTAAAAGAAGTAAAATTTTGATATTTTATTCGTCACTATATTCTAAGGTCATTGGTGTAGATCAAAATTTTTTGAGGCCTTTTTTGTATTGTTTATATTTTTTTTCTTGATTTTGTGGCCATTTTTTGCATTTATGTAATATTTGGCCATTTTCGGACAATTACTAAAAGTAGTAAAATTTTGATCGTTTATTCGTCATGATATTCTAAGGTCATTGGTGCAAGTAAAAGTTTTTTTGAGGCGTTTTTTGTATTGTTTATGTATTTTCTTGATTTTTAGCCATTTTCGGGCATTTACGTAATATTCGTCTATTTTCGGACATTTAAGAAAATAAGTAAAATTTGATCTTTTATTCGTCATGATATTCTTTGGTCATTGGTGCAAGTCAAAATTTTTTTGAGGCGTTTTTGTAATGTTTATGTATTTTCCTTGATTTTTTGGTCATTTACGTAACATTCGATCATTTTCGGACAGTTTCAAAAAGGTGTAAAATTGGGATCTTTTATTCGTCGCGATATACTAAGTTAATTGGTGCAAGTAGAAATTTTTTTGAGGTGTTTTTTTGTATTGGTTATGTATTTTTCTTGATTTTTCATTGATTTTCGGGTATTTACGAAATATTCGGCAATTTTCGGACAGTTACGAAAAGAAGTAAAATATTTATCTTTTATTTGTTATGATATTTTAAGGTCACTGGTGCAAGTCACAAAAATTTTGAGGCATTTTTTTATTGTTTATTTATTTTTCTTGAGTTTTCGGTCATTTTGGAGTATTTACGTAATATTCAACCATTTTAGGACAGTTAGGAAAAGATCTAAAATTGGTATCTTTTATTCGCCATGATATTCTAAGGTCATTGGTGTAAGTCAAATTTTTGTTGAAGCATTTTTTGTATAGTTTATGTATTTTTCTTGATTTTTCAGCCATTTTCGAACAGTTACGAAAGGAAGCAAAATTTTGATCTTTTATTCGTCACAATATTCTAAGGTCATTAGTGCAAGTCAAAAAAAAATTGAGGCGTTTTTTGTATAGTTTATGTAGTTTTCTTGATTTTTCAGCAATTTTCGGACATTTACGTAATATTCAACCATCTTCGCAAAGTAACGCAAAGAAGTATAATTTTGATCTTTTATTCGTTACGATAGTCTAAGGTCATTGGTGCAAGTCGAACTTTTTTTAAGCCTTTTTGTATTGTTTATGTATTTTTCATATTTTTGGGCCATTTTCGGACATTTACGTAATATTTAGCCATTGTTGAACAGTTACGAAAAGAAGTAAAATTTTGATCTTTTTTTCGTCACGATATACTAAGGTCATTGGTGCATGTCGAAATTTTTTAGAGGCGTTTTTTGTATTGTTTATGTAACTTTCTTGATTTTTCGACCATTTTCGGGGATTTACATAATATTTGGCTATTTTCATACAGTTACGAAAAAAAGTAATGATTTGATCTTTTATTCATCATGATATTCTAAGGTCATTGGTGCAAGTCGAATTTTTTTTGAGGCGTTTGTTGTATTGTTTATTTATTTTTCTTGATTTTTTGGCCATTTTCAAACATTTCTGTAATATTCGGCCATTTTCAGACAGTTACGAAAAGAAGTAAAATTTTGATCTTTTATTCGTCACGATAATCTAAGGTTATTGGTGCAAGTCAAAAAAAATTTGAGGAGTTTTTTGTATTGTTTATGTATTTTTCTTGATTTTCATCCATTTTCGGGCATTTACATAATATTCGGCCATTTTCGGACAGTTACGAAAAGAAGTAAAATTTTGATATTTTATTCGTCACGATATGCTAAGGTCATTGGTGCAAGTCAAATTTTTTTTTAAGGCGTAATGTATTTTTCTTGATTTTTCGGCCATCTTCAGACATTTACCTAATACTCGGCCATTTTTGGACAATTATGAAAAGAAGTAAAATTTTGATCTTTTATTTGTCATGATATTCTAAGGTCATTGGTGCAAGTTTAAATTTTTTGAGGTGTTTTTTATATATTTATTTTAAATGAAGTAGACCATACCAACCTTTATTGCATAAATAAAATGAACCTACGTAGCCTGATCCAACCCAGGCCCAATAACAATACAAAAAGGAAACAAAAGTAGTCCAAGACCAGATGTCCGGACATTAAAGAAAAAAAAGGGGAAAGTAACAAAATTTCATCTCCTTCCTCACAACACAGTCGAAACAACCATGGATCGCTTGAGGGAAACGTTGATGAGCTGATGAGACATCAAAAGCTTCAAAATCAGCATCCATCTTCAGTCCATAACCTAAAGTTGGTGAGATTAAGGTGTTTTCACCTAAGACATTCCAAGTCTCGCGAATGCCATGAAAACAATCTTAATGAAGACTTCTTCACTCTACAACGACAGATCTGGTAAGTGCCATATGATTATGAAGTTGTTGTTGTCCACAAATCAAAGAGCTAGTGCTAAATATACTTCTTTTGGTCCCTTGTGAGTGGCCTCTAAGCTCCAACTGGACTCATGACACTCCAATACCTGCATATACCTAGAATTCCAAAGGGTAAGTTGTTCTTCTTCTCGCTCTATGCCCTCATATATCTGTTTTTCTAGAACAATGTTTCGCTATATTTCTCGACTCTCAGCAGATTGATCATAAAAGCTGATACCACAGCTTGAAATTCAAGAAAGATAGGTACTTTATTATTCTAAAACATTCTACCTTATTGTCATCACTGCATCTGTTTGTATATGTGAATGCTTGTTATGTGAATTCCCTATGATAATGTTTATTTTCATGTTATCTTCTCTGCGTATGATCATGGTTAGCAAAATCTCCATTTTGATATCTTCTTATCATTAGGCTAGGAAGTTTTTCATTCTCTGTATTGATGGTGCCTCTTGCCTCACTTGGTATATCCTGAAAATTTGAGTATGTTAGTGTTTGAGTACCTGCAAAACAGAAAATGTGGTTAGTGAAAAAGTCAGCCAACTGATTTCCTTCTCTTAGAATATGTTCCATTGTCACTTCTTTGTCCTTCATAAGCATCCTAATCCTCTTGATCTCCATTACTATGCTCCAAGGGATTTCCCAAATTCCATCCAGAATATTCTTCAGAGAAAGGGAATCAGTTTCAAGTGTAACATGGAGCAGATTATGTTGTACACAGTACTCTAGACCTAGTCTTAATGACACCACTTCTGCCACTAGATTAGTACCATCAAATAATCTCCTGACTTCAACATAAATTAAATTTCCTTCTCCATTCCTGATACAAAAAGCCCCAGAACTTGGGCCTGGATTTCCTTTAGATGCACCATCAGAGTTGCATTTAAAGGACCCCATCTCTGGAGGATTCCACACTACTATTCTGCAACCAAGAGTGGGAGTGTACTCCTCAAACAATTTTACCAATCCAGGCCAAGATGTTGGTAAATTTTTTAGCCAAGGGTAGTTATACTTAGCTAACGAAAACAAATTTCTGTTAATTTCTATTTCCATACCCACATATGTCATTCTTCCTCCATGATTAATAGTGTTTCTCCTCTTCCAAATCTGCCATATGATAAACAAAGGAACTGCATTGAAGAGTATTTGCAACTTCGGTGTTCTTTCTGCATTCCACCATTTCATTGCAGAATCCCTTAGTTGCAAAAAAGGACCATTAATTCCCCCTGTAGCTGCAAATTTACTCCATAGTCTATTAGCAATTGGACACTTAATGAATAAATGTTCAATTGTTTCTCTCTCATTCTTATCACAACCTTTGCGTAACACTTCATCACACAACTGATTTCTTACAAGCACTTCCCTAATAGAAATTCTTTTCCTCCACAACCTCCAAATCAAAAAACACTTTGAAAGGCATTCCTTTTATCCACAATTTCTTGTAATCCTCTAGAACTTCACCTGGTTGTCTTAGTATTTCCCAAGCAGACTTGATTGTGAATTTACATGAAGGATTAAGCATCCACCAGAGTTTGTCCCATTCTGTTGCCCTTCTTTAACCATAAGATTATGTTGGATGTGATTACCAACCTCTTCTGTAAGCAACATATCTAGAAAATTAGGATTCCACCTTCCATGATGAACTAACTAATTGACATCCTCCAATTGATGAACCCTTCTAGTAGACACTGGTAGATAATACTGTAGAGCACCAAACATTGTCCAGTTATCATACCAATTGTTAGCATTTCCACACATTGGCTTCTACTAAATTTCTTGATCAACATAATTTATGGCTTCAATCATATAATTCCAAGTCTGGGAGCCCTCTTTCCATTCAACCATGTGAGGAGCATGTCTCTTGCAATACATTTTCCACATGAAGATTGTCCACATTGATTTTTGAGTCCTAAAAATCCACTGCAGCTTAGAAAATAATGCTTTGGATACATCAAATAGTGATCTAATGCCTAGACCACCTTCTTCTTCAGGCCTGCAAATGACATCCCAATCATCCCAATGCTTGTTTCTGCCAACCTCCTTGATATTCCATAGAAATCTTGCAAAAATTCTATGTAACTCATGAATCATACAGTTAGGAGGAATTATAGCAGATAGTAGATATATAGGGATGCTATTCAGAAAATTATTTATCAGTACATATTTACCTCCAAAAGAAAGAATCTTCCCTTTCCAGGTCTACAATTTGTTGTGTACTTTTTTAATGAGATCAAAATAGTGATTCTTTCTCTTTCTGGCATGTACAATTGGACACCCTAAGTACATCAAAGAAATTTTCCTCTGGGGAATCCAATACTCCTTTCCACATCCTAAATCACAGCTCTAATAGTTTTGTCATGAACATAAAATAAGCTCTTCTCCTTATTGATTTTCTGCCCTAACTGTTGCTCATAGTGATCCAATGTTTTCATCACTAATTTCAATGACATCTTATCTACGAAAACAAATAAGATACTGTCATTTACATAGGACAAATAGCTAATGTTACCACTCCATTTTGGCATCCCAAATCCCTCAAAGTCCTTATCTAAAATAAAGAGTTTAGGGCTCTAGCCAACACTTCTAAAGATATTATAAACAGAGCAGGAGACAAAGGGTCTCCTTGTTTCACACCCCTAGTAGAATAAAAGAATCCATAGGATTGCCCATTTATAAGAATAGAATACCAATTGTTAGCCAAAAGTCTCCAAATCATATCCACCACTATATTATCAAACCCCATTTTTTCAAGCACATTTATCAAATACCTCCAATCCACTCTGTCATAAGCTTTGGCCAAGTCCAGTTTGATCACTATATTTGCAGGTTTACCCCTTTTCTTAATATCTTAAATTATTTCTTTGGCCAATAAGATATTTTCTGTGATATTTCTGCTCTTCACAAACCCAGACTGATTTTTAGACACTAGAATAGAGAGATATGCCTCAATTCTGTCATGAAGCACTCTTGAGATCACTCTTGAGATTACCTTATTAAGAAAATTAGTTAAACTAATTAGCCTCATGGCAGAGAAAGACTAAACAAATTATTTTTAGGCAGTAAGACCAAATTGGTGTGTAATAGACTTAGGTAAAGTGCTCCTTCCGAAGAAATCCTAGATCATTTTTACAACATCTCCACCAACAATATCCCAGCAGCTCTGGAAAAATATACCAGTTAACCCATCAGGGCCACTGGCACTTTGTCCATTCAATTCAAAAACTACCCTCTTCACTTCCTCCTCTACTGGTTCCTTAGTAATACCCCTGTTCATCTCCTCAATAACTAATGTAGGGACATGATTAAGTAGAAACATGTATGCAAGGTCATTTTCACAAGTAAATTACTTCTGAAAATAGGAGACAACTTCAGTAGTCACTGATTTAACGTTTCAAGCACACCTTATCCAATTCTAGGTGTCAACAATCGTCAATCAGTATAAAACCCAATAATTGAGTTAAGGTCGAATCTCACAGGGAACGGTACGTGTTCAAATTTGATTAGGAAGTGCAAATGTGGTCTAATCACCCATAATAATAGAAATTATAAAAAAAAAGACATTAATCAAATTAAAGGGGTGACACGAATGTGAGATGGGGGTTTTGGTTTTTAATTATCAACTACAAGGCAGTCACAAACAAAATAACAATAGGGAGAGGGATTCTCGGGATGTGATCGATTATAGGCAAATGTAGATATATGGGTAATCGAAAATACTAGTAAACGACTAAAATTAGTGAGTAGTCTACACTATAAGGGAGATATCTTTCTCTCGAAGAATTACCCCAAATCAGGTGATTTCTTTCGAACATCAACAAGCATAACAATGAAGAACAACCCATACCTTAATTCATTCACTCTCTCGAGCTAGATGGGTAGGATTGGGTTAAGGATTCACTCTCTCGAGCTAAACCTAACTCAACCCAATACCTATAAATCATTAATCAATAATCTTAGTTCTAAAACCTCTCTCTCGAGCAAGCCAAGAACACAAAATTAGAATTGGATTTGCAACTACAATTCATAAATTAAACCACAATGACTAATTAAACTTACTTCAAAATAGCATTTAAACTAGTAATTAACAATATCCATAAACTAATTCAACCCATAATCACATGATCACACCTCAAGAATTGGGGTTTTAGCCAAACATCATAAAAGAGTAAAAATGATTACCGAATGGATTATCCATCAACTGGGTAAGATTGATTTAGTCTTTACAATGCTTCAATTTGTAGAATATTCACAACCCACTACCAAAATCTCCAAATTGAACATCTAAAATTCTTCAAAACTATGAAAAACAATAGAGAAAAATGTTCTGAGCTAAATTCATATTCAACAACATAAGTCTACCATGTCCAACATGCTAAAATAAATGTTTAAAATATAATTTATAGTCGCCAAAAATAGGCCACAAAGGGCCGATTGGCGAAGTAAGTCCGGTTCGCCGAACCACTCGGTGAACCGCCCATTGATCTCTTCCATCGCCTTTTCACCTTGGCATTCATCATCCTCAAGTTCTGTAACTTTGGGCGATCTCTCTTTGGATCGCGGAACTGCTCGGCGATTTGCCAACTGCTCCTTTTTGTCGTTGACTTGGTTTCTTTCCTTAGGACTGGCACACTAGAACTTTAGGCGGTCAAGCTAGCCACTCAGTGATTCGCCAAGTGCTCTCGGCGATCACCAGGCTTGCCTTTCTTCATTTCTTTAGTTTGTTTTGTTCCTTTTTGCCTGTTAGTGTCCTTGATTTGTTCCTCAATCCATATACCTGAAAATCAAGGATTTAACATCAGTTTATGGCACAAATTAAGCTTTTGAGGACACTAAATCTATATAAACAAAGCCCCAAATGAGTTCAAATCTTGGACTCATCAACACCCCCAACTTAAACTTTTGCTTGTCCTCAAGTAAAACTCAAGATCAACAGTTAGAAAATGATGTCTCACATAGTGCTATGTAAGACTGGACATGAATGCACACAACAAGCTTCACTTACTCATGCAATGATCAATTGTGCACTGAAAGATTCTAACTGTGACTCACCATTATCAAAGATTCTTAAGTTCACAATACTTGCTTCAAGTACAAGTTCAAGCTCAACAAAGGTACTCAAATGCCCTCACAATAAAAATGATTCCCTATTCACACAAAGTTCTTCAACAATTAATAGTTTCGGAATCACATACGACTCTCACACTCACAAAGATGAACACATGCATGACTTCACCCATATGTTTGCCCTTATTTTCCAATCAACATTCATTTTAGCTCATTCAAGATGACAAAGGTTTTTTCAAGGCTTGTAACGAGGCAGAGTGTAAAGGTATGATCATTTAGGCTCAGTGACTGCTACCCTCATGAAATGTGGTTTGAACATCACTTTCTTCCTTTTCTTCAACATTTTGATCATGCTAACAATTCACCCCATTATTCAACTTCAAATGGACTACCGAATACCCCATTTCTTTGCAACTTCCACTACTTCATTTCACAACATTCTTTTTCTTTTGCTTTTTTTTTTTTTTTACATGGAAGGGTTCCATCTTTTTCAAAACCATTGCTTAAAGGGGGGATTTTTCAGACTTCTTGATTTACCTTCTCTTTTCACCACACTCCAAACTTAGGCTTTTGGCCCAAGTTGGCTATTCTAACAAACTACACTTCATGAGAGTTATGGGTGAATGGATAAAGAGGGGTCATAATTGTTCAAATTTCTTCCAAGAAAGGGATAAGGTTCAAGAGGGTTCAAGCAAGGTTCACACGTCTCACAAGGTTGGCCACAAAAGAGGTATATTGTCAAATTGTTTCACTCTTTAAAATGATTTCCTAAGATCATTTCAAGTGTTTGCATAACTTAGTCAACCGGACCAACGGGGTAAATTCTAGGTGTCATCACACAAAATGTTCACGGTAACCTCATCACACAATGCATTGGCACCAATATCAAACAAGACTGAACAGTTTCTAGCTAGTGTGCAACGTTCATCACAAGAGACTCATTCGATAACATGTTAGTCACAACGAGATGCAAAAAGTCCACACGTTGTCTACGTAACTTCATTTGGCCTCATCGTAGCCACACATTTATTTTGTTCAATTAAGAGCACTATTTAAGTTATCGATATTGATCATAACTGATACTCAAATTCTCACAAGAACATCCACAATCACAAACAATAGAGGTGGCACAAAATTTAAAAATAGGTCAAAACTATTTCCATTCAAAACAAGGAGCCACAAGCTCAAACATCCACAAGATTAAGATCCAAACACAATCAAAACACAAATATATATTACAAAACCCAATATATACAAATAAAATGTAATCACAAGAGGTAGGTATGGAAATACCTCACCTTACCCACAAAATAAAAGCAGTTTTCCTTAACTGCAACTAAAACAACAAAAATCAATAGAAATAACAGAGAGGGAGATAAAGATGTCATCCTGTCAGGCTAAGCCTGGGATGAAGTCTGCATCGTAGTCACTCCATCTGTCGGGGCATCAATGCCCAAGGTGACTCTCTAGTCTTTGGTATAAGTGCCCGGTGTAACATCAATACTCGCTCCACTGGAGACTGCTATAGAAGTCTCCCTCAACAAAGTTTGAATGGCCGAATGTACCATAGCCTACTCAACCTCAGTTAGGCCCTCATAGGTGGTCTTCTCTTGGACACTAAGCTGATCCTCATCAGTCTCAGCCTCGGACTCTATAACCACCTCATCAGCTCTAACCTCATCTCCGATAGTAGCTGGAGGCACATCAGAACAACCCAGAATATCTGTGTCCAGGTCGTCAGGGATTTCCACGTTCCTAAAAATCATCGACATATCAGTGGACTTCAGCTGCTCCACATCTCTTCTCAACTCTACAATTGTATCCCTTAAGACCGTCACCTCATGAGTGGCTCCCTGACCTCTCTCTCACACCTCTATCCTCACCGTGAGGGCATTGATATCATCTCTCAGAGGTGTCAAAGCAGCGGTGAGAACTCTCTCAATCATCCCATGAACCACAACCTCTTTCCTGGAGGCACTCACATCAAAAGAATGGGCTAGGTGCCCCATCCGTAGCAACATAGCCTGGGTGAGTGGAGGTTGGGATGTTGCGTACTAGCAGCAGACCTAAGAGGCAGGGGAGCGGTAGAAGATCTCAGAGTCATAGAAGGGGCAGAGCTAGAACTACCTGAAGGCCCAGTGGCCGGAGTAGGCAATATTGCCTCTGTAGGTAGTATCTCAATATCAACATCTGGGGATGTATCCATCGGGGCCGCCCTCTTCTTCTCAGCCTCATCTTTCAAGTACTCGGTCTCAATATGCCGGATGTCAGTAGAGGAGGTGGGAATCACTTCCATGTCTTTCTTCTCATCACGTGGCACCCGGGCTTTCCTGCACAACTCGGTGATCAACATCAGAAAATGGAGCGATGTCTGCTGCAGCCTAGCTCTCATGGCCATCTCCTATCTAATGATGACACATATATTGATGCGCTTCCCTGCGATGATATATAAAAGATAGGCCACCTTTATGTGGCGGAGGACATACTCGTTTTAGGACAACATGATTGTGCTACTGATGAAGCCGAACTAGTACCTCACTGCCACATTGAGGTTTTTATTCTCGATTGGCACTCTGGGCTCGATCCACTTTGGAGCTCTGTCCGATAAAAGTTGGACCAACCAACCTTTCATATCCTCCGAAGCTGTAGTTTTGATCATGCTCTGATAGTCATCTGTAATGTTGTTAGTGCATTCCAAAACAACATTTATGTCATCACTGTCACATTTTACCATCCTTTTCTAACAACTACATAGTCTACTAGCTTGAAGGTAGTAGCCTTCCTCTTTCCCTCTGGCACCAAAGCTCCATAGGCAGTGTAAAACTCCCAAACCCAATTAGGAATGTAAGGGTCCCAGGGTTTAGTAAAAAGCTAGAAATTGTGAGATTTCAAGGTGCTCTACATCTCTGGATATCTGTCCACCATACCATCTATGGACAATCTCTTCTCATCGATGATAGTCCTCAGTCCCTCGGCCTTTAGTTTGTTGAGAGACCGAGGAGGAGGACCATATTTAAGTGGTGCTGGGACCACAGTCTGATCTGGAACTGGAGAAAGAAGAGTGGTCTGAGGCACCCGGATCCTAGACGGATCATGCATCCTCGTGGAGAGCATTTCAGCTCTCCGGGCTAATAACAGTTGGTAATCCTCAGGCTCAAAGATAATAGCCTGAGGATCTTGGTGTTCCCTCTCGCTTTCAGATATTGTGAGATGAGTCGTGTAGACTCCCTCACTATCGGAAGTGACGTCTGGTGACTCAGTTGCGGGTGCCTTGCCCTTTCCTTTGCCTTTCCCACCCGTGGTAGTAAGTTTGGTTGCCTTTGGTTTGGATGTCGATGCATCCTCATTCATGATGATTCCTTTTGCCCGATTGCGGGGCGACATGTCTCGTCCTAGTACTTTGGGTCTATCCATATCTGAAAAATACATCGAAAAGTGTTAGACATTGTTAAAGAAAGTTGCAGAAAGACTCACCGAACAAGTCGGTGAGTCATCGAACAAGTCGGTGAATCACCGAGTTACTTAGGCGAGCCAAATTAGGCTCGCCGAAAGGACCAGCTTGAAAACTTCCCAGAAATAAGGCATGTCGGCGATGTTCAGGGTCCTTCGGCAAATCGCCGACACCACTCGGCAAATTGCCGACACCACTCGGCAAGGGCGATCAAAGGAAACTTTCGGCGAGATAAGGCTTCCCGCCAAAAGTTTCAGATTCAACCAAGCCAAGTGAAGAAATTCAGGGCAATCAAAGGGGGACATTGGCGAACTGTCGAACCATTTGGCGAGCTCGACCCAGCTTGCCAAACTGCCCAAGGTGCCAAATTTCAACCCCGTTTCCCAAAATCAAGCCCGCAGCCCTCGAAATCAAAATCAAACACAAACATCACTCAATTAAAAAAAGAACCATAAGACCCATTCCTTTGAGGTACTCAGACTTCCCCTGATTTGACCAAAATTGGCCATTTGACGACTTTTGCCCTTAAGAATGACGTCAAATGCTCCATTATTGAGAAAATTATATCATTTGACATAATTCGGGGCTACTCAGACTTCACCCCACTAAACCCAATATAAATTAACTACAACCCAATATAAATTAACTACAACCCAACAATAAAGAATCAATTTTAACGCATTAAACACGTGGAATCATCATTTTAAGCATTTAAGCACAAGTTCGAAACACAAAACAGGAAATCCAACATATCAAACATGATTTCAACAATTACTCAAAACAAAACAACACATATTTACCGAAAGACTTTGAGTTCAACCACTAATCTAAGGTGTGGGGTTCGAAAAACCAACATGAATGCCGAATTGAGAATTTGATAAGCTAGGCGGCAAAGTAATCCAAATCCGAGCACGAGATCATACACAAAAATCAAATAAACACAAGAAAGTACGGAAGATATAAAGCGTGGGTGATAGTTTACGGGGTTTAAAATAAGAGAATATGAAAGATTTTGAAATTTTAAACCATTTGGCCTTTTAAAACTTTTTAGTTCGCAGCCCTTTTGGCGGTATTAGTCGACCACGCCGAACCACTCGGCGATGCGTCGAGTGGTGACTAACCTCGCCGAATTTTACAGGACCTCCAGTCAATTTAAAGGTCGAAATGGTGGAAAACATCGGGCTCGTCGACCTGTTTCATGAGTCGCCAATTCAGCAAAATGCCCACCAAATTTACAGACATCCACTTCATGATTTGTGGGTCCAACGGTGGTCCGAGTCGGGCTCACCGACCTCTTCAGTGAGTCACCGACTGGACTCTTGGCTCTCCAAAACACCTATTTTCAAACACACTTCACTTTTCAATCTGTACAATCAATACCCGTTATTCATAATCAAACTTAAAGCTTAATAACTTGGATTGCCTCCCAAGAAGCGCCTTAGTTAACGTCGTGGCACGACGGAAGTACTCATTCAACCTTCATTTTTAGGGTTTGCCATTTGTATCACTAGGCAACCCCTCTTGTTGTCTTGGATTCAGATGAGACTAAATTTTACCTATTAGGGTCTCCAGCTGCTTTATTGAGACTGAGTGAGCCGTCTGGTTGAGAGTCGATACATCCTCTTTCATTTCTTTCAACACTTTATCGAATCCTTCAACCATGTTGAGAATGCGTGAGAGCATATTTTTTGTACGGCGACCCTCATAATCATTGATCTTTTGACGCTCACGGGGAGGAACATACCTATACTTCTTCCCCTATCTTTCTTTCCAAGTGGCGTTACGATCACACCAATATCTGTCACGGTCTCTCCAGCCTTCATCTCTATGACAACCCTGATTTCCACCCGGTATTGGGTAGTTTACACGATAACCTCCTCCTTGGTTGGCTAGGAAGTTTACTTTGTCATTGTACTCCGCTTCAAATTGGGCTTCATCGGGGTTTACCCCTCCAACACCCACAACATTAACACTCTTCATACAAACACCCATGACATTTTTAGACAATATATCCAGCTGGGTCATTATCTTTGCCATGTTTTGGTCTCTCTCTTGATCTTTTTCTATCTGCTCCTTTGTCATTCTAAAGTTGAGAGGGGAGACTTGGTCGTCATGAGTGTACCATGCCCTGTTAATTTTGACCATGCAATCAAGGAGTTGAGAAGCTACTTCATAGGGTTGTTGCATTATACCACCGGGAACAAGTTAATTAGCAACTCCTTTGTTCACCGAGTCAAGGCTCCTATAGAAGTATTGCAACAACAAATTGTTGGGCAATCCATGAGTTGGGCATTGCAGTAACAACTTCTTAAACCTCAGCCACGTTTCGTGGATTGAATAACCTTCAAAGCGTTTGAAACTTTGGATGCTACCCCTAGTATCATCATCTTTGATGGAGGAAAAATCTCACTTGGAATATTGTGATCAACTCCATCCAAGAAGTGATGGAATCTCTTGGCAACACAACAAACCACTTGCTTGCCTCGCCTATCAGACAAAATGGGAGCAACCTCAAACAGACCAATTCTTGCAATATGTTCTTAAATAAGAACGGTCCACTGACATCAATAGAATTTCTAATATGCTCATGGGGATCCTCATGAGCAAGTCCCCCAAATAAACCCTTAAGTTGTAGGAGATGAAGCATGGTGCATGTGATGTGAAAAACAATGTTTCCTTCGGCTGGAGGTAAATGAATGGATCCAACACCACCCATTTGGACTGGGTCATTGATGTTTGGGTTATTGACGTCATTGAGGTTCCCGCCATCATCTTGTTTGCCCACTTGGTTACCATTACTTCCGTTAACGCTCATCTCCTCCTCTGTTTAACATAAGCAACACAAAACCAAAACTAAATAAAGTAGATTCAACTATAACTAAAAAGAACACAATCTAACTTCACCAAAAGAATTTCAAACAACACCACTCCCCGGCAACGGTGCCATTTTGATTTAACGTTTCAAGCACACCTCATCCAATTATAGGTGTCAACGATCGTCAATAAGTATAAAACCCAAAATTAAGTTGGGGTCGAATCCCACAGGGAGCGGTACGTCTTCAAATTCAATTAGGAAATACAAACGTTTTCTAATAAGCCATGGGAATAAAAATTATCGAAAAAAGACATTAATCAAATTAAAGGGGTGACACAAATATAAGATGGGGGTTTGGGTTTTTAATCATTGATGCTTATCGTGACCAACGACACTAACCTAGGGTATGAGTGTCTACGATCGTCGATAGTATAGTAACCCAACTAAAGGTTGGGGTCGTGTCCCAATAGAGTGGTTTTGAGAATTGATATACAAATAAAATTAAGCTCTAACTAGTCGTAGCTAAATACATTAACAAACAAAAACATTGTAAATAAAGGAGGTGACACGAAAGTGTCAAATATCGATTTGATGATTTTGTTACAAGTAGTAAAAGCAGCAAAAATTAACAAGAGAATCAAGTATGGGGAAATGTTCTTGGGGTGTGACCGCAATACAAGTTGAGATAAATAGTTGGGTACATTCTTTTGACAAGAAATTGTAGGATAATAGTGACTAGGCTAAGTTTTAAATGGAAATAAGTTCCCTCTCGGGCAACTTACCCCGTTTCAAATGCGTTCCTCTCGGACACCCATTTGCCGCATGAAGACCAGCCTACGCCTTACCCCACTCACTCTCTCGAGCTGAGTGTTAGGATATGGGACTAGGGCTCACCCTCTCGGGCTGAACCTCATGTCGACCCACTCTTTAGGCCATCAGTCTAGTGGTCTTGGTTTCGCGACCTCCCTCTTGGGCAAGCCGAAAACACATGAGTGGCTTTGTATTTGCAACTACAAACCCTTTAGATTAAACCACAACCACTAGGTGAAATCACTATTAAACTACATCTAACCTATCAGCAAGAAAGACCTAACGATAAATCAACACATATTTGCTAAATCACACCCCAAGAATGGGGGTTTTTAGCCACATATCAAGAAATAACAAAATACACCTAAAATGATAGTAAAATCAAATGGGTATAAGAAATTAAACTATAATTTAAGCAAAGGAAGAAGAATAGAGAAGACCCACTTCCAACTTGGGGAAGATAAACTGCTTTCTTCAAGTTCCCAAAAACCCTTTCCTAACTTGAGATAAAATATCTAAAAAGTACTACTCTATTATGGAAATTAAAATAAAAGTTCCGACTCCTTAAAAATATTAATAAGTTCAGTATTTATAGACTTCAGAAAATAGAGCTGGCAGATCTTTTGGCGAAGTTAGTCGATGTCGCTGAATGACTTTGGCGACTTGCCCTTCATCTGTCTCATCACCGTTTCGTGCTTGCCTTCAGCACCTTCACGTTTTGGACCATTGGGCGGTATAGTACTGCTTCGTAGAACTATTCGGCGAAGCGCCGACTGCTCCTTTCATCGCGTTTTTGATCCTTCTCCTTCAGGGCTTCGGGTACTGGAACAAAGGGCAGAGTAAATCCCTTCGGCGAATCGGCAAGTCTGCTTGGCTATGCTCGGGTTTCAACTTCGTCGTTCTTTTAATCCTTTTTGTTCCTTTTTGCGCCTAAGTGTCCATGCTTTTACTAAAACTTCAAATACCTGAAACGTAAGAGTTTTCATAAGATATTTAGACAAAATAAGTATTCGAGGACACTATTCTTATCAAAATAAACCCCTAAATGAGTCCAATTTGTGGTCTCATCAACACCCCCAACTTAAACTTTTTCTTGTCTTCAAGCAAACTTAAGTTCAGTCATTCAAAAAGGGTGTCTCAAACAGTGCTACACAAGACTCAATCATGAACATAAACAACAAGATTCAAATTACTTATGTGTGTACTCAAAGATTCAAGTTGTGACACACCATTACCAGAGATTCTTGTCCTCCTAATACTTGCTACTTGTGCAAGTTTAAGATCGACAAAAAAAGTATCTAAATGCCCTCACATGAAGAATGATTCCATATTCACACACAAAGGTTAATCAATTCAAGATCGGGAATCAGACGCAACGCTCGCACTCAAAAAGAGGAACACAATACATGTTTTCACCCATAGGTTTGCCCTTATTTTCCAATCGAATTTTTATTCGTCTTACTCAAGATCAAAAAGGTCTTTCTAAGGCTTGTAATGGGGATAAGTGCAAATATATGGTCATTTGGGCTCAATGGCTCTTTCCTCGTGGGATGTGGTGTTCTCAAGGCATTCCCTTCTCCTCATTTATCAATTCTTTTTCTAATGCTTCTAAGTCACCTGTTTATTCATCTTCGTGGATTGCTTGGAAACCCGATTTCGTTGTACCTTATTCCACATTTTTTTTGAATTAAAGGGGTTTCCACTGTTCTGCAACACCATGGGTTAAGGAGGGACTTTTCCTGCACTTCTTGACTTCTCATTTTCCTTTTCACCACACCCCCAACTTAGGCTTTTGGCCTAAGTTGGTTATTCACTAAACCACAAATTAAGAGGATTATAGGTAGTGGGTCAAGTGAGGTCTAGGGTTCATCAAGGTTCTTCCAAAAGGAAGGTAGGGCTCAAGGGGTATTCAAAAGAGTTTCACTTGCTCACGGGTAGGCCGAAAAAGAGGTATATGTCAAATTTGGCTCACACTCTTTAAAGTTGCCTAAGATCATATCAAGAGGACACCTTTCTAAATCAATCAGACTAACAGGGCAAATTCTTGGTTTATTCATGCATGGCTCAAAGCAAGCTAATCACACAAAGCATCGACACATAAGTTAAGCAAGACTACACACTTTTGCTAGTGTGCAACGGTCATAACAAGAGAATCAATTTGATAAATGGCTAATAACAACGAGATGCAAAGAGTTCACATATTGTCTATGCAACTTCATTTGCCCTCATCGTAGCCATACATTCATTTTCGTTCAATTGAGAGCACTATTCAAGTCAAAGGTATTGATCGAAACCGAGACTTAAATTCTTGCAAAAGAACAACCACATTCAACTCACGAGAGGTGGCAAAAATGTGCGAAAAATTTAATTTTTTTTCAGGAGGGTCAAAATCATTTTGCAATTAAAAGTAAACGGAGCCACAAGCTCAAACCTGCACGAAAAAAAATAGTATTTAACACAATTATAAACAGACAATCCAAATGTATTCAAAACACGAATATCTAAAACAAGCAAAACAAGGTGGGCCTCACCCCCACCACAGATAAAAGCAGTTTGTCCTCAAATGCAAGTAATACAGAATCCATAAGGCAAAGTAAAGAAAAACAAAGAGGGAGGTAAAGAGGTGATCTTGGACAATATGTCGCTCTATCTGTCTGGGCATCAGTATCCGGAATGACCACCAGAAGAACCAGCTCCATTGGATCCTGCAGCAGGAGACTTTCCTAAAGAAGCTCGCACAACAACATTTATCATGATTTCTTCAGTCTCGGCTATGTCATCCGCTGTAGCTTCCTCAAATATCTCTTAGTCAGTTTCTGCCTCCGATTCAGGATCATCTATATGCTTCATTCCATCTCCATGTCTTGCGGCATTCTGAGGCATTTCGGGCGCATTTGAAACTTCCACTGTTCCAAAGATCATGGATATATCAGTGGACTTTAGGTAGTCCACATCTTTCTTCAGCTCTACAATGGTGGCCTTTACGGCTGTTACTTCCTCTGTGGCACCTTGATCGTGCTCACACACTAACATCCTAGCCTCTAAAGTATCAATAGTAGTAATCAGTGGTCTCACAGCATTGTTGAAGGCAACCTGAATCATGCCTGGAATGGAGCTCTCCATGTTGGTGGTCCGACAATTAGCAGCTACTGGAGGAATTTTAGTGAGAGAAATATTTGAGAGGAGATGGGTTTTCTTTTAAATCTATTTGGAGTGACTTAATTCAAAGGAATTAAGTCTAAAATGGTTATATACTTTCTATGGATGGAATAAAATAATGTGGACTCAACTTTGGAAAGGAATTAAGGACCCACAACGTTTAAACTTAAAAGTTTGCACCAAACCCATCTAAGCTCGCCCTTTGCACCCCTTGGCTCGCCCATTTTTTCCAGCCTGACATTGCTTCACTATTTCAAGCATAACTTTTCACTCCAAGATCGAAATTAGGCAAATTCGGTGGCGTTGGAAAGAGGGCTCAGAGACCTTTAAAGTTCCCACTTAAAATTTCACCTCCTTCACGACTTACCTCTCCCTTTTTCCCCTCTTGGATCGCCAAGGGCACTAGGCGACTCGCCAAGTGCACCCTTGGCTCGCCCAATTTTCCAGTGAGCTTCTAAATTGGGCAGTCCACTAGGCGATCAAGAGGGGTCAAAGGGCGACACGCCAAGCTGGTTGGTGAGCTTGGACTTACCTCTCCCTTTGGTCCAGCATCTTGGTCAAATGGGGCAGCCACTAGGCGAGCATAAGAGCACTAGGGCGACTCGCCCAACCGCGATCAAGTCCTCCCATTGCCAAAATAGCCCCTCTAAGAACAAGGTTTCTTTTACTCAAACTTTCTAGCTTAGGCCCTAGCTTGCACCCTAGGCTTCTCCCTTGCTCAAGTTAGGTCTAAAACAACCTAGACATCAACTTAAGGTTATACTAACCCACACAATGAGACTCTTGTTCATCCTATCATTTTCTGAGTCGTTACCTTATCCCCCACTTAGGAACATTCATCCTTTAATGACACTTAAAACACATTTAGGGAATAACATCTCGAGACTAGCAACCCAACAATCATAACACATCAATATAATGCACAAACCATAGGAGGAAACATCAACTTCACATAAAAAGGCTCAATGCAAACAAGAAGGTAGGAACTACATCTACAAACTCATTTTGCACCAAAACTTCAACATTTCTCATTTCATTGGAGGAACTTCCTTCTCCAAATCACATCATGCTCATCACAACATCAATAAGCACATTTAAGAAATTTTCTCATAAAAGCACATTATGCAACTTCTTCATAAAAACACATTTAGGCATGTTCAACATTTAACCTCATGAAGCATATAGACAACTCTCATCAAATGCACATCAACATGAGGAACATAAAATATGAAAACTCATTTTCTCATTTAAACAAGAATTCAACTAGAACATGCATAATATAAGGAGGCCATGGAAACTCATTTTCACACATGACTCCAAAAACATGAAACACGCCAAAAAGTAACTCTTTGTCTTAGGCTTGAATAGGAACATAAAGGAAGAGGTAAGGATATCGGAACTCTAAAGTACCTTACTACTCAACATACTATCCCCCACTTAGGAAAACACCCAACTAAGGCTTATCATGGACACAACATAAAAACCTTAATCAAGACATCCACAACTTACAAGAAACCATCGACATACCGGTGCTTTTAAACAAGGAAGGTCCTCATTATGCAACTCTTGCTCACAAACAACCTTATTAACACCACTCAAGGTCTCCCAGGAGTCTACCACACCGGGTCTAAACTCCTCAAACTCACTACACCTCTTAAGGTGAGAACATCAATTAAGCCTAACTCATGAACATCAAGGACACTCAAAGATCTTACCATCTAGGCACATTATCTCCCACTTGGGAGAAAGCTTATACTAGCTCTTTCAAACTTTACTTCTTTCCATTCTAAGGTCAGAGCAAAACCTCACTAAACCTTCATACTCCTCACACCTAGGCATTTCTAAAACACCACATTTCATCAACTCTTTCAGCATACCTCAAAACTCATCATAACCTTCTACCAACAACCCACATAACCATAAAGCAACCCATTCATACTAGAGTCAACATCACAATCTTCCATCTCACATCTATCAAGTCACATTGCCATAGTTGGCATCACAACCAACCTTTCTCCCTCACACTTTCAAACACACTCCTTTCAGGTTGTCACACACTAAAGACCATCAGATAAGGAGCAAGAGAGATACATTATAGAGGTAAACTCTATGGCACGACTTGAAGAATGAAGAAGTGAAACTTTCTTAACACCCAATAGCCTCCTATTCATAATGTGGCGCGCTTCATATTATAAACAAGACTCTACTAGATGTGGTTTGAGACAACCTAAGACCATTCTAAAATCTTGTGCTCTGATACCATGTTTGTCACGACCCGGGAGCACCCATAGTCGTAACAAGGTGTACTCGACCCCGAAGGGTTCTTATACAAGCCTCATAGCATTCTTGAACATAAGAACATAGGAAAATAGAGAAGAATTAAAAACTTTCTTTTACAATCGAAGATGTTTCCATTTAAAATCAAGCGGAAGACTTTCTAAATTTTTTCTCAAACCATTTAATACTTGGAATACAACATTGGAACTAAGCCCACACAAAACCTTTAACAAAACTAAAGAAATAAAAGGAACATAGTGGGTTTTGTCCTCGAAACTATGAGGACTCACCAAGTCTTCATCTTCAAGCACCTTAAAAACCTACTGCTTCAAGCATAGAACATCAACATCTCAAAACCCTACACTTAGTAAGAAAAAGGGAAGAATGGGGTTAGCACATTAGATGTACTACGTATGATGACCATGCAAAAATATGCTTAAGAAGGACATTTGATTGAAATACATGCTTTTATGCCATTTTTGTAAAGCTTCATGAACATTTATAAAAGAGGCATAATATAAGTCACAACCAACATACAAAGCCACATAATTCACATTTGAACAAGATCACATGTAAACCATTACCTTTACCTTGCGCCTCCACCTCAAGTAACCCTAAAGCTATACCTTGTGCAATGTATGGATAGCGTCCCGTACCACCACCCACACATCCCAACATTCATTCATTGGAAAGCTCATAGATTCAAAGATGAGAAAAGCCTTTCACCTAAGACCCTCCTTATTGTGAGAAATTACTTTCACAACAAGTCATTAACATTCATTAGAGTACAATTGAGAATAGCCTTTCAATATAGCACCATCATTATTTAATTAATTCATTCATTCATTCATTAATACAAGAAAAGGATGCCTTAGACTACCAATTCAAGAGATCACATTCAACATTACATTATAGAACCCTTCACATTCCATCATCAACATTCATGAGTGTTAATAGAGATATAAAATTCAATCCTAACACAATTATCTTCTAAACATGATAATCATTCTTCCATTGAAATCACATGTAAATCCTTCATATCACATTCACATATACAATGTTATCATGATAACACTTCAATTCTTCAAACTATGTCTTCCCATGATCACAATGTACAAAGTAAGTAAACACCTCCACTTTTCAAGTGGATCAACAATTCAAGCACAATTCTAGTTTAACATGAGATTAGGTCACAACTTTCCCTTTCAAGGCCATGGTCAAAAATCAACAATTCACCATAATTAGGCATAGATGGTGATACAATTCAACAATCTAAATCAATCTAGGCATAAATCCATCAACATTCATTCATAATCAACAAACCCACTTCATAAGTCACAATTTAGGAATTAAGAGAAATCACGAGTTCATAGAGTATCTCCATCTTAAATCATCAATTAAATGTCAATATAATCATAATTTATCATTTGAAAATGTTTTATGTAAGAACCCATGAGATTGAGTAAAACCTAGGGTTTTTCATGAACTTGGAAACTTCTTTGAAATTGACTCTAGGGTTAAATCTAACCCTAGATGAAGGTTCACCATACCTTGCTTAGTAATCCTTGAAGAAAAATTGAAGAAGAAACACCTTGGAATCACCTTGAATCCACAAACCCTAGCTTCAACGGCTCCCTTCTTCTTTTTCTCTATTGGAGGAATTCTAGTGAGAGAAATATTTGAGAGGAGATGGGTTTTCTTTTAATTCTATTTGGAGTGTTTTGATTGAAAAGAATTAAGTCTAAAAAGGTTATATATTTTCTAGGGAAGGAATAAAATAATGTGGACTCCACTTTGGAAAGGAACGAAGGACCCACAAAGTTTAAACTTAAAAGTTTGCACCAAACCCATCTAAGCTCGCCCTTTGCACCCCTTGGATCGCCAAGGGCTCTAGGCAACTCGCCTAATGGCCCTTGGCTCGCCCATTTTTTTCCAGCCTGACTGTGCTTCACTATTTCGGGCATAACTTTTAACTCTGAGATCGGAATTAATCAAACTCGGTGCCGTTGGAAAGAGGACTCAGAGATCTTTAAAGTTCGCACTTAAAATTTTACCTCCTTCAGGACTTACCTCTCCCATTTTCCCATCTTGGATCGCCAAGGGCACTAGGCGACTCGCCAAGTGCACCCTTGGCTCGCCCAATTTTCCAGTGTGATCCCAAATTGGGCAGTCCACTTGGCGATCAAGAGGGGTCAAACGGCAACATGCCACGCTGGTTGGCGAGCTTGGACTTAGCTCACCCTTTGGTCCAGCATCTTCTCCAAATGAGGCAGCTACTAGGTGAGCATAAGAGCACAAGGGCGACTCGCCCAACCCCTTGGGCGATCAAGTCCTTCCATCGCCAAAACAGACCCTCTAAGAACAAGGTTTCTTTTACTGAAAACTTTCTAGCTTAAGCCCTAGCTTGCACCCTATGCTTCTCCCTTGCTCAAGTTAGGTCTAAAACAACTTAGACATCAACTTAAGGTTACACTAAGTCACACAATGAGGCTCTAGTTCTTCTTATCATTTTTCGAGTCGTTAAATGGGGTCGAATCCCAGAGGGAACGGTACGTCTTTGATAGTCAATTGGAAAGTATGAACGTGTTCAAATCAGTCATAGGAATAAAGTTATCGAATAAAAACATCATGCAACTCAGGGGTTGACACGAATGTCAAATGGGGGGTGTTGGTTTTGATTATCAGCTACAAACAACAAAAATCAATACAAAGTAACAATAATGAGAAGGGTTCTTGGGATGTGATTCGATTATAGGCTAATATAGAGAAATGGGTAATTGCAACTATTAGAAAATAGCTAGATATTAGTGAGTATGCTAGGCTATAGAGGGGATAAACTTTCTCTCGAACAATTTACCCCAAATCAAGTTGATTTCTCTTGAACATCAACAAGCAAGCAAAATAAGAACAACTTACACCTTAATACATTCAGTCTCTTGAGTTGAATGTGTGGGATTGGGTTTAGGATTCATTCTCTCGAGCTGAACCCATATTAACCCAATACCCACTGACCGTCAATCAATACGTTTAATTTTAAAACTTGTCTCTCAAACAAGCCAAAAATACAAGGGTAGAACTGCATTTGCAACTACGATTCTTAAGTTAAACCACAATTAATGATTGAACTCACTTCTAAATAGCATTGAAACTAACAATTAGCAATACCCATGAACTAAATCAACCCATAATCACATAATCACACCCCAAGAATTGGGGTTTTAGCTAGACATTATAAAAAGATAAAAATTATTACCAAATTGAGTTTCCATCAACTGGGTAAGATTGATTTCGTCTTTACAATGTTCAAAATCGAAGAATCTCAAAGACCCACTTCCTATTTCTCAAAAGTGAAAAAC
This sequence comes from Solanum gracilifrons, assembly GCA_029582605.1. Classification (NCBI taxonomy): domain Eukaryota; kingdom Viridiplantae; phylum Streptophyta; class Magnoliopsida; order Solanales; family Solanaceae; genus Solanum; species Solanum gracilifrons. The sequence goes on along the minus strand of JAJOOH010003730.1, from coordinate 8,387 downwards.
TTCAATTCTTCAAAGCTTGGGAAAAAATAGAGAAATTTTGTCTCAGTCTCAGAATATCAGCTATAATTCAGATATTATGATATTAGATATGTTAGATACTTGATATTAGATAGTAAACCAAATATTTAAAAAAGTATTTATAGTCACCAAGAATATCTTGCGAAGAGCCACTTGGCAAAGTAAGTTGGGCTCGCTAAACCACTTGGTGAGCCGCCCTTTGGTAACTTTCATTGCCTTTCTGCCTTGGCATTCAACATCCTCATGTTCCGTAACTTTGGGAGATCCAGCACTGCATCACAGAACTACTCGACGATTCGCCGACTGCTCCTTTCCATCGCCAACTTGATTTCTTCCCTCAAGGCTTGGCACACTGGAACTTTAAGTGGTCAAATGGACATTTAGTGGCTCGCCAAGTGGAATTCGCGATCTTCAAGCTTGCATTTCTTCATTCTTTTAGCTAACTTTGTTCCTTTTTGCAAATTAATGTCCTTGCTTTGTTCCTCAATCCATATACCATGAAATCAAGGGTTTTACATCACTTATTGGCATAAGATAAGCATTTGAGGACACTAAATCTATATAAATAAAGCCCTAAATGAGTCCAAATCTAGGACTCATAACACCACCAACTTAAACTTTTGCTTGTCCTCCAGTAAAACTCAAGTTCAGCCGTTCAAAAAGGATGTCTCAAACAGTGCTACATAAGACTCAATCATGAATGCACATGACAAGACTCAACTTACTCATGCAAGGGTCAATTGTTCACTATAAGATTCAAGTTGTAACTCACCATCATCAAAGATTCTTAAGTTCACAATACTTGCTTCAAATGCAAGTTCAAGCTCAACAAAGGTACTCAAACGCCCTCACAACAAGAATGATTCCAAATTCACACACAATTGTTCAAAGAATTATAGTTATGAAATCACATTCAACTCTCACACTCACAAAGATGAACACATGCATGACTTCACCCATAAATTTACCCTTATTTTCCAATCAACATTCACTTCAACTCTCTCTATATCAAAAAGGTCTTTTCAAGACTTGTAACGAGGCTGAGTGCAAAGGTATGGTCATTTAGGCTCAGTGGTTGCTATCCTCATGAAATGTGATATGAACATCACTTTAATTCCTTTTCATCAACATTTTCACTTGTGCTCAAAATCTCACCCCATCATTCAGTTCCAATGGAATACCGGACACCCCAATTCTTTTGCAACTTTCACAACTTTTTCATTCTTTTTCTTTTTTCATTCCATTTTTCTTTTTTTTTTGGATGGAGGGGTTCCATCTTTTTTCCAAACCATGGATCGAGGGGGAATTCTTCACACTTCTTGATTTACCTTCTCTTTTCACCACACCCCCAACTTAGGCTTTTGGCCTAAGTTGGCTATTCAAACAAAACACACTTCATGAGGATTATGGGTGAATAGATGAAGACGGGTTGCAATTTCCTTAAGTTTCTTACAAGAAAAGAATAAGGCTCAAAAAAGGTTTCAAGCAAAGTTCAAACACTCACAAGGTTGGCCACAAAAAAGGTATATTTTCAAATTGTTTCACTCTTCGAAATTGTTGCCTAAGATCATTTCAAGAGCTTGAATAACTTAGTAAACCGGACCAACGGGGCTAACTCTAGGTGTCATCACACATAGTTCGCAGTAAGCTCATCACACAAATCATTGGCAACAATATAAAAAAAGACTCCACAATTTCGCTAATGTGCAATGTTCATCACAAGAGACTCATTCGATAATTGACTAGTCACAACGAGATGCAAAAACTTCACATATTTTCTATATAACTTCATTTGGCCTCATCGTAGCCGAGCATTCATTTTTGTTCGATTAAGAGCACTATTCAAGTCATCGGTATTGATCATAACCGAAACTGAAATTTGCACAAAAATAGCCACAATCAAACACAACAACAGGTGCTAAAATTTCAGAAGGGTCAAAAACTATTTGCATTTAAAAAAAGGAGCCACAAGCTCAAACATCCACAAAACAGTGTCAAAACATAATTTACAACACACAAAAAAGACCGAATATATAAACAAAAATGATAATCACAAGAGGTAAGTATGGAAATACCTCACCCCACTACAAATAAAAGAAGTTGTCCTCAAATGCAATAAAACACTAAAAAGACAGTAAAAATGACAGAGAGGAAGGTAAACAAACGTCTTGTCTACACAGTTGCTCTATCTATCGGTGCATCAGTGCCCGGTGCGACATCAGCACTACTGGCTCCACTAGGGTCTGCCATGGATGTCTCTATCAGTGATGTCTGAATCACCGACTGTACAATCGCCTCCTCCAAGTCTGACAGGTCTCCATAGATGGTTCTCTAGCACCTCGATCTGCTCATCGTCGATCTCTGCCTCTGGCTCATCGACTGCCACATCATCCATCTACATGTCTCCAGTGGTGGCCAGAGGAATCTCACAAGTAGTTGGGGCATCCATGTCATCCGCTTTCTCTTATAGTGAAGTAAAGTTAGTAGACTTCAAGTAGTCCACATCCTTCCTCAGATCTATGACTTCGGCTTTCAAAGTCATCACCTCAGAAGTAACCTTTTGTCGACTCTCACAAGTTGCTACTCTCACTGTGAAAATGTCAATAGTTGCTCGGAGAGGTGTCAATGCAGCTAGGATGACTCTTTCAATCATCCACAGTACCTCAACCTCTAACTGGGTAGCCCGTACATCAACAGGATGGGCCAAATGCCCCATCTTCAGGATCATGGCCTGAGTGATCTTGGTGGGATGGGAAGCAGTAGATGCACCAGGAGTATGGGAGGAAGTGAAAGTACTTGAAGTCCCAGAGGCCAGAGTAGGCAAACATGCCTCTGCAGGTATAGAATCAACATCCACCTCCGGGGAAGCATCCACCTCTGGGATGCATCCACCAGAGCTGCTCTCCTCTTGCCTGCCTCTTTCCGAGTGTACTCAACCAGTATATGTTGGATGTCATTGGAAGAAGTAGGAGTGACTTCGATATCCCACTTCTCATCATGAGGAAATCCAGAACGTCAACACAACTGTGTAATCAGATCGGGAATGGAAGGGACATCTGGCTCTGCTTGGCCCTCTATGATGAGTCCGAAGTCGATGCTCCCCCGGGATATGATTGACCCAAGGCAGTTCGCCTTAGGATGGAAGATGATGGACTCATTATGGGATGGCATGCTGGAGCTGCTGATGAATCCAAACCAATATGACACAGCTACGTTTAGCTCCTTCTTCTCAATCGGAGCTCCTACCTCAATCAACATCGGAGTGGTTTCAGAGATGAGGGGGGCAAGCCAGTACTTGAGATCATCCAAGGGTGTCGTAGTGGTAGCCAAATTTGGGTAGTCAAAGGCTGACCCTCTATCCAATACATCGTTGCTATGATCGGGGTTGCATCTCACTATTGTCCCGCGCACCATGACGGACTCAACCGGCCGAAAAGTAATGGCATTATTCTTACACTTGGGTACCAAGTCACCATATGCTGCATAGAACTCCCGGACCAATGTAGGAATATAGGGGACTCGGGGCCTGCTAAACTGATTAAATCGGTGAAACTGGAGAGTGCCCCTCATAATGGAATATCTACCCACTAATCCCTCTATGGATAACAGCTTCTCCTAAAGGATGATCCTCAACCCATTGGCGTTTAATATGTTGAGTAGACAGGGAAGAGGACCTTGTACTGGTGGCATTGGAACCACAGTCGGTGCTGGAGATGGCACTGCATCAGCTGTAGGAGGAGTGGCCTATGGAACTCTAGATGATTCTTGGCGAGACCTAGGAAAAATTTTAGCTCGCCAGAATTGTAGGGGCTGGTCATTAATAGGCTCAAATAATGCAGCCTAGGAGTCAAATGACTCTTCCTCGTTGCCGGAGTTGTGCTCCGGAACCTCAGATACGGGCTTCTTCCCCTTGCCTTTTCCTCCCTTTAGAGGTTTCTTCCTTCCTTTTTTAGAAGGGGTAGCTCCCCCCTCATTGATGACTATTCCCCGTGGTCTTTTGCAGGGTAGCATGTCTAAGTTGGTTCTAACCATATATGCAAAACACATCAAAATAAGTTAGAATGATTCAAGGAAAAATGCAGAAATCATATTGCAAACAAACTCGTCGAACTGATCGGCGAGTCGCCAAATCACTTTGGCAAGCTAAATCGGGCTCGCCGAAAGGATTGGCTCAATTTTTTTTCCAAAAAATGGCATGTCGGTGATAATATAGGCCTTTCGGTGAATCTCGTTATCATTTGGCGAGCACAGATTAATCCACGGAATATCACAATGTATTTTAGGGGTTGGCGACGCAGAAAGGGCGGTTAAAAATGACTTTCGGTTAGTGACAGAGTGCACTTGATGAGCTCAGGCTTCTCACCGAAAGTTACAGAACAAAATTCAACAAAATCCATGAAATTAAAGGCGATCAAGGGGGGTTCAGAGAAACGCTGAGTTGTCAGGCGAGCTCGATTCAGCTCGCCAAACTACCCAACATGACTACTTTCTACCCCAACTTCAAAAATCAACCCCGCAACCCCCAAAAACAAAGCCAAACCATATACTTATTTAATTAATCCTAGACCCACTAGACCCATGCCACCGGGGTACTCAGACCTCCCGCGATTTTGCCAAAATTAGCCATTTGATGACTTTAGCCCTTAAGAATGATGTCAAATCCTCCATCATTGGGCAAAGCATGTCATTTGGCAAAATTTGGGTTACTCAGACTTCACCCAAGAAAACTTAACAACAATTAAGCACAACCCAACAAATTTTGATTAATTTTAAAGCATGCAATTTAGGAAATTAACAATTAGGCAATTTAGGTTCGCAATCGAAATAAAAATAGACAGGCAAGCACACATAAACATATTTAGAGAGGCCTATCACACATCAAAAAGAATTAATCAATTGCAAATGAGTTTAACCACTAATTACGAGTTTGGAGTTCAGAAAACCAACCTTTAATGTCGAATATAAGAACTTGTAAAGCTAGACGGAAAAGTATCCAACTCCGAACACCGAATCAACGACTAGAAAGCGATAAAAATGCAAAATATGGGGAACATATATTGTGTTTGTGTGATTGTATGAAGTTAAAAAGTGATGGAATATGAAAGAGGTTGAAATTTTAAACATTTTACCTTTTAAAAAACGTCCAGTTCTCACCCTTTCGGCGACATTAGTTCACTTCGCCGAACCACTCGGCATAGGCCGAGTGGTTATTTACCTCCTCGAGTTTTACAGTTCCTCCAATTAATGTGGGGTCCAAACGGCGGACAAAGTTGGGATCGCTGACTTGTTCAGTGATTCACCGACTAATCCATGGGCCCACCGAGTTTTACAGATTCAATCTTCTAATTTCTTGAGTCTAACAACGGTTCAAGTCAAGCTCACCGACTGGACATTTTGCTTGCAATCCTGCACTTTTTAAATACATTCTACACTTCAACCTGCACAATCAACACACGATTATTTCAAAAACAAAAATAAAGAAAATAAAAACTTGGGTTGCCTACCAAGAAGCGTCTTAGTTAATGTTGTGGAATGACACAAGTCCTCACTCAAACTTCATTCTTGGGGTTTTCCATAATGTCACTAGGCAATCCCCTTGTTGTCTCGGGTTTACACGAGAAGAAATTTGACCCATTTGGGTCTCCAACTATTTGATAGAGACCGTATGACAGGTAACCCTCTGGCGAAGGGTCGATACATCTTCCTTCATTTCTTTCAAAATTTTATCGCTTTAACCTTGTGGAGAATACGAGATAGCATATCCTCAAAATGGCCACCCTCAGAATCTTTAGGCTTTTGACACTCATGGGGAGGGATGTACCTATTCTTCTCCCTGTCTCTTTCCATCAAAGTGGGGTTACGATCCCTCAATTCTCCAGCCCTCATCTCTGTTCCAACCTTGGTTACCACCCTGCCTCGAGTAATTTTGATTTAACGCATCAAGGTCACTTCATCCAATTCTAAGTGTCAACGATCGCTAGTCAGTATAAAACCCAACTAAGTGAGTTGGGGTGGAATCCCACAGGGAGCAGTACGTGTTTGAGAATAAATGAGGAAGTATGAACACGGTCAAATCAGTCATAGGAATAGAAATTATCAAATTAAAACATCATTCAAATCAGGGGGTGAGTCGAACGTCAAATAAAGGGGGTTTTGGTCTTAATTATCAACTAAAAACAGCGGCAACAATATGAAATACAATAATGAGACGGGTTTTTGGGATGTGATTCGAATATAGGCTAATATAGACAAAATGGGTAATTGCAACTATTAGAAAATAGCTAGATATTAGTGAGTAAGCTAGGCTATAGAGGACATAAACTTTATCTCAAACAATTTACACCGAATAAAGTTGATTTCTCTCAAACATCAACAAGCAAGCAAAATAATAACAACCCACGCCTTAGTCCATTCACTCTTTCTAGCTGAATGTGTAGAATTAGGTTTAGGATTCACTCTCTTGAGCTGAACCCATGTCAACCCAGTGCCTACTGACCATTAATCAATAAGCTTAGTTTTAAAACCTCTCTCCCGAGCAAGCCAAAAATACAAGGGTAGAACTGCATTTGCAACTATAATTCTTAAATTAATCTCACCCATGCAGGGTGTAATGAGGTTTGGAAAGAAAGGGAAACTTAGTCCCCATTTTGTAGGCCCATATTAAATTATGAGGCGTGTTCGTAAGGTTGCATATGAGCTTGAATTGCCAAAAGTGTTAGCATCAGAGCATCTGGTTTTCCATGTCTCTATGTTAAAAAAGTGTGTTGGAGATCCGACATCCATAATTCCCCTAGAAAGGTTAGAAGTTAAAGAGAACGTTTCTTATGAAGAAGTTTCGATTGAGATCTTAGACCGACAAGTTAAGAGATTGAGGAACAAATAGGCTGCCTCCGTGAAGGTGTTATGGAGACATCATCTAGTTGAGGGTGCTACTTGGGAGGCCGAGGCCGATATGATGTACCGATATAGTCATGTTTTTCCTGCTATTCAAGCTTGAGGTAATGAATTCCTCTTGATTTGTCTATGTTTGAAGTCATGTGAGTTTTATGTGTTTCCATGATTTTCTTAAATTTGTGTGTTCATGAATAAGCTTAAGTTATGAAAGAAAAATTTATTTTGTGAACTATTTTCCTCATGTTGTTGAGTATTGAGTATAAGTTGCTTATAGAATTCATGAGATGAGTTGTAGAACATGCCTTGACTTGGAGTAAAGATCCTCTCCTTGAAATTGTGCTTTTTGAGATTGAATTGCATGCGAGCTCCATGAGATTGTGCAGAGCATTGTTTTGAGTTGGAGATAATAGTTCCTCATTGAACATGAAAAATGTTAAGATTTCATGCATATTGACTTGTTAGATGTAGTTCCTACTTTGTTACGGTGCATTGAGTATGTTTTACTTGGAGATGAAGTTCCTCCTCGATTGTGTGCATTTATATGAGTGATTTGATGTTTCAAGCACACGAATCCAATTCTAGGTGTAAACGATCGTAAATTAGTATAAAACCAAACTAAATGAGTTGGGGTCGAATCCCACAAGGAGCGGTACGTGTCTTAAATTCAATTAGGAAGTATAAATGTTGTCAAATCAGCCATAGGAATAGAAATTATCGATTAAAGACATAATGAAGTAAAAGGGGTGACACGAATGTCAAATGGGGGTTTTTGGTGTTGATTATCAACTAAAAGCAATCACAAACACTAAGATTTAACAATAATGAGACGGATTCTTGGGATGTGATCGATTAAAGGGAAATATAGACATATAGGTAATTGCAACTATTAGTAAATAGCTAGATATTAGTGAGTAGGCTAGACTATAAGGGAGGTAATTTTCTCTCGAACAATTACCCCGAATCAGTCGAACATCAACAAGCATGAAAATTAAGAGCAGCCCACACCTTAATACATTCACTCTCTTGAGCTAAATGTGTGGGATTGGGTTTAGGATTTACTCTATCGAGCTAAACTCAGATCAACCCAATACCACAAACCATTAATCAAAAACCTTAGTTCAAAAACCTCTCTCTCGAGCAAGCCAAGAACACAAACATAGAACTGCATTTGCAACTACAATTATTAAATTAAACCACAATTAATGATTAAAATCACTTTTAAATAGCATTTAGGGTGTGTTTGGTATGAAGGAAAACATTTTTCGGAAAATACTCTCTAATTTTCTCATGTTTGGTTGGGTTAAATGTTTTCGAAAATATTTTTCAAAATCAACTCATTTTCCTCAAATTTAAGGAGAATGACTTTCCTTAAAAATTCAAGGAAAACATTTTTCAAAACTCCCTTCCCTCAATCTATAATTTTGTTTGTTGAAAAAATCAATTTATTTTGTACCTACCCTCAAACCAGCCCCAAT